>CM062847.1:1485084-1510872 GCA_031772225.1 Eubasilissa splendida | reverse complement strand
AATCAGTGTATACTGTAGTTAAATTGTAGCATTAATTAAAGATAATAATTTGTATGTTAAACAATAAAAATAAGCAACATTATCGCTACGTTAAATATGTAAATGTAATCATTGCATACATATATTCATAATAATATTTCGCTTTCCCATCTTTTTAGATTAGATTCGGACGTAGTGTCATTTGTCATGTAATGAATGCTTTTCGTTGGTGTAGAAAATTTCTCACTTAGAGGTTATGTAAAAATTTAAAGAATATCTCCTTCGGGTCTAGCTCAGTGTGTAGTAAAATATTTTATCCTTTACATGGGCTGTGGGTCAATGTCATTCAAATGGGGAACAATCCAATAAAAATAGATTAATAATATATAAAAATAGGTTCTACTGAGACCTTGACCGCGCAGCGACCATAATAGTCGCCCATATCTGCTAGTCATATATATCTACCCTTTGCTACCATTGTCCGTGCATTCGTGTTTTTGAAGCGTTCCGCGTGTTTTGCTAATAGAGTTTTCCCAGACATCTAAAGCGTTCTTTTATTTCTCAATCTTCCAATTAGTTAACGAACCGTTTTACCATCACAGGAATTATAATTATTTTCATTTATATCGTAACACTTAATTACTGTTTTTGTCATTAATTCAATAAAAAAATTTAGATTATCGTTAAATAACTGTCGCCAGGCAATAGGTATAACATTTATTTACAAATCATATATTTTTTAATTAATTAATTGTTATTAAAAATCTTTATATAAGTGTTAGGTAATATTGAATACAATTTTAAATAATAATAACAAAGTAAATGTCAATGAATAGATATTTTTCAAAAATAATCTAAGCTGGCCCTTCTGTTGCGGGTAGACTGCCTTGCATTCTAAAAAATATGCGCCAGATTAATTCTATAGTGACACATCTATTTTTTCCCAATATAAAACTACTAACTATATTATGTTAAGTTATGCAAAGTTTCTTAAGTCGAGTCAAGTTTGAACGAAACTTAAAAGATAATTGAAGTAATAATATTACAATACTGCGCTTTCAAAAATGATATAAAACACACTTTCTATGAAGAAAACATAAATAATAATCTATTGAATCGTTAGATCCACCATCATTGACTCGAACCATTCCTCTAGTTTCTATGGGTGGTATATCGCATTCATAATTTAACCTTTTCTTTATCCATTTTTTTTCTTCTATTCCGGTTCGGGTTAACTAAATGAATTTTATTGTTTTATATTTTTGACAGAGTACGCATGGTTACCGTGAAGGTAACGCGTGACAGCTGAAACTATCCGGTATTATCTGTGAAGTTTTTGACAGCTTCTTAAAGCGGGCCATAGGCGTTTATTGGCGAAATATATTTTTTAACAGATTGCAGCAACAATACAAACATTTTTTTAAATATACAGTAATGCATCAGCAAATAAAAGTACAATAAGTACAAATATGAATAATAAAATAAAACACTTTGTTTAAACCACTATTTATTACCACGATTACCTATGGTATCTTCTTCAGGAAATAATGTACACAAAAATTAAAAATACAAGCATAGATAAAAACAAAACCATAAAGTATAAGTATTAGGGAACTAAGTAGGAACTGTTATGAAAACAAAAAATGACTATTTGCAAAAAATATTTGGTTATTTATAATACTTAGTTAGCTATTAACACTTTTTCTTATTTCTAAAATTTCAAATTTATATAACTGTAGCCCCCTTGTACTTGTATGTATAATTTCTAAACCCTTGTTAATGTCGAAAGAATGGTTTATTTTTAATAGGTGATTGGTGAATTCAGAGTGTTTTTTCTTATTATTTATATAATATATGGGTCACAAAGTAATTTTGCTAATATTGAAGAAAAATATGATTTGTATTCGAGTCTATAAGCCGCTACCTGCCTCGCTAGGTGCATATAAATTGCCTGTTCTGAAGAAAGTAGCCATTAATGGATTTAATTAACTAATTATTATTGTTTTTAATATTCCTAAATACTGATATGTGCATAAGTAAGATGTAAAAAGTAAGAATTAATTATGACACGGTGAATAGTAAAAAAATAAAAAACAATATATAGAGAAGGAGTAAAGAACAGAAGAGAGAAGTAGAGTAAGAGCATACATTATGGTATTATAGTGAGGGTAACTTTAATATAATAATATTAGCAGAAAAGCAATCGATGACTCCAGTGATGGCCACTGAGTGGCCAAGATTTCCGTAGAATCTATTTTTCAATGCGGAAATCTCTTATAATATTGCTTTTACAATGCACCATGTAGTGTATTTTGTCTTTATTTCCAGTAAGAAAAAACAAAATATTAGTAAAATAGTACATCTTAGGTATACCTAGAGCTATCTTAAATTGATGGAAACTTAAAAAAATGAAATAATATATTGATAAGAAAAAAAAAAATAATATCAAGTGAATAAGATATTTTGTGTAAAACCATTTTTAACTGCAAATATTATACATTGGTGACATCTTTTGCACAATGCGCAAAAATTGTAAATAAATATTAATATTCATCATAATTTTTTTATAATTTGTAATGCCATCTAGCGGATTTTTTAATGAGAAAATGGAGACAGATGCAATAGCGACGAAGCCCAATGTTATATTTGATATAACTCCGCACACAAGATTTTATTAGTAATTTTTAAAATTCATGCACGCATAAAATTATTCAGGTTGGTACACAGGTACACTTAGAGAATGTTCAGAATTTAACATTTTATATGCCTGCCATGTTTGTGACACTGGGCTTGTAACGGTTCCCCGGCCAGTCGTGTTCCCGCTAGCTGCACTGCACATATTGTGTCGTTTGGGCATAAACAAGCAAGTGCCTACCTACACCTACATCTACACTCCGCTTCAACGAACTTGGCTACGATCACTGCGCTATTTCCGAGTTGAAAGAGAAATGCCATTTGATTTCTGGGCAAACCGTTTTCAGGTGACCCCCTATCTTTGAAATATAAATGAGGCACCGGTGCCCAAAAATAGTCTAAAAGATTTATTACTGAGTTCAAACAAGTACACAACACAGTTTACCAGACATTTAGTTAAATTATTATTTATTATACATAAATAGCCTTACCTTACTAGCATTCATAAAGTCAGCCTCATTGGACAAATTCCGTGGAAAGTTTATTTACTCTTAAGTAGTTAATTTGATTAAATTTATATAATTCTTTCTCTCAATTATATAGCAGCTGTCATGAAAATTATATTAAAGGTTGTAGTAAAAGTAATAATATATTATTATGTAGTATAAATTACATCATCTTGCACATTTAAAACTTTAAGTATATAAAATTACTGTCCCTGGCTCAAAAATATTACATGTTTAAGGTGTTTTCACAATTATTATAACATTTATTTATTTAAAAATTTACTATTATAAATATAAATAGATTTGATATTTAAATGCAAACACATTTTTATAGTGAAGATGCAATTTATAATTCATCTAATTTAAAAAAATAGATATTGATATATTTTTAAAACATTTATGATATTCAAATTTTTTTATTGAAATATGATTACATTACAGTTCTAAATACATTTTATTTAGACTATTGATAATTACTAACCTATATAACGGAAGCCTTGGCCTCCATAATTGACGAGCTTGTATGAGAAGATGTATGAATGTGAATGAGGTGATAATTGTGTGTCAGGACAAAAGAGTATGGCATACCATTCTGCGGGAAATGGCGTGATGGTAAACTAGTTAGTTATTTACTAACCTAAATAAGATAATTATTTATATATGAGTTAAATTTTTTGTTTTAAATTATTTGGATAATAATGTGAAATAACTTACATATTTTTTACAAATGTTACCATTAAATTAGAATATTTCAAGCTTTATTATATAAAAGTGTGTTGAATCTTGTTGAAGATAAAACATAGGGCTAAGATTTATTTTTGATAACTTCTTCACAATAATTATAAAAATGTTTTAGACATTTTTTATCATTAATACATTTTTAACATTTTTAAACTAGAAATATTTTAAATATTTAAGTGACCAGATATTTTATTAAAAATAATAGACATTTTAAAGTCTATTTGTCTTATTCGTATAAGCATTTAAAAATATGCCAATTAAAATATTAGGTAGGTATAAATTGTAAATAAAACAAAACGATTGCGATATAAAAATATACCATCTCCTACGACCGCTACGGGATCAAATAATGAAGGTTAAAACAATATTTCCGCATAAATATGTTAAAATATTAAATATAAGTTAACAGAATTTTGTAAATTGAAAAAAAAAATATGATGTAATACATAATACAATAAGAAAGTGAGAAAATTATATTTAACTTTAGAGGTTTTTTTATTTGACGAATTTAAGGCACAAGTTATCACTTATACATTTTTATCTTAAATATATTTATAATATGCGGATGTCTTTCTGTATGTAAGGCATTTAGAAATTCTAAATGAAACTGATGATTATTTTGGAGTGAAGTGTTATTTCCTTTTAATTATGCAAATTAGGTGGATATGAGACATTATTGTTTTGAAGGTATATTTTTCAAATAGTAAATATAAATTTCAAAATAACACTAATTTTTGCAATCAGATAATAATTATTAAAATTAAATGGTTTTTTTTTGCGTCCATCCCAGGACGAGGTTTGAGCATTACTTAAATAATATACACGATAATATTAACTAAAATAGCTATATAAGCTACTTACTGATATTCTTTACCATAATAATTTACCTACAGGGATGATAATCAGCCAGTGAAGCCAGTGGAATAATTACTGAGCCTGGGGCATAGGACATGTTTTATTTAAATTCCGTAAATTAAAACTATTGAATTCACAGTATATTGGTACTTACCTACCAATCAAAAAAAATAGCTGTTCTATTCTATTTTTAAAAATGTCGTTATAATGTAATGTATTATAAAATTAAAATATTACTCATGATAATATAATTGTATTATTAAAAAAATATAAAAATGTAAATAAAATTTGAGGTTTTCACGGGTTGAGTATAATGTAAGAAATTAAGTTTCTTGGTTATCTTGCATCTGTTGGTCCTGAAAGGATCATTGTTGTTTCAACCTAACGTTTCGGGTAAATCTCACTACCCATCTTCAGGAGATGTCTTATCGGTAAAGTATCACTCTAAAATGATCGTAGAATACGTATTTACAGGCCGGTAGTTTAGCGTTAATTGGAATCACTAATCGTTACATTGTATAATTAAGATATTTACGACTTAATATTTGACTTGTGGTAATTTTGACGGTTGTTTTTATATATATAAACGTTATGAAATCATACTTACATCTAATATTTTTAACGTTTACAGCGTTAACTTTATGTTCAGACGATATTGTTAATTATGACAAATGTTTAAAGCGCCCTTGAGGTTTAATTTTTTACGAAAATGGCGCCAAAAAAATTAATTATCCAATAAATATTTTTTGTTATAATATGGTTTCTAAAAAAATAGTTATTTATTTAAATATATGAAATGTTTTAGATCCATTTTTGTTTGTTTTTTAAACAGTGTCTTTGTAGCTATATTATAAATATTCTGTACTATTTATTTTGTCCACTGGTAACATCAAATATTAAAAAATGTCACGAAGTTCATGGTAAGAAATTCTCAAAAATATCACGTGCCATTGAATTGAATTCATCCGTCATCTCAGCCGCAAAGCGGCCAAATGGTAGCGCAATGCCGCTCGTAGAGCCGAGGGGATAGTACATTATTTCTGCCAGAAAAAATATTTTTCAAATCAAACTCTTTCAAATTTAAATATACGTACAAATATTTTATCGTCAAGGAAATATGAATTATGCTAACAAGGGATATGTAAAATCATATATTATTATATTGCTGATACCACAGTAATTAACATCTTCGATGAGTAATTTTGCATTGCTCTGACTTGTTCGCCAAATTCTCGTCTGTATTGAAATTATAATACTAGGGGTTTGTTTATATATATATATATAATATATACGAATGAATGAGGAGAGAATGGTAGAAATATATTAGACACGAGCCTTGGTGGCACCATGAACAGGAGACGTCAGCATCATCATCAAGTAATCAACTAAAATATGGTTCTGTTACATGCCTCAAAAATCGACAAATGTGCTTGAAAATGATTATGAATATCGCATTAAGGCAGAAGAGTGTGACGCTCTATCCTCTATGCGGTAAGGTAGTTGGTTAATTAGTTGTGTTAATCTAGAGGACATCATCATTATCATCACTAGCTGTTGTAAATATTTTAGATAAACTAGAGGTCTAGGCGCTACCTAGAAGAATATACTCAAAGGTATTTAAGAAACATCGTAGTTAAGAAAAGTTTATCGTTAGTAGACGTAATCTGACGACATTGTGTAGTACCACTCTATAGCTTATATATTAAATTCAATAAAAAATTTCAACAACTGGGACAATAGAACAGGAACTATATTTTTCCAAGCGATTCATCGAATTTGTTTGAATAATCAAGGAATCAAAAAGTTCCTAAAATGTGATTTAATTAATATGAATATAAAGACACGTTACATAATGGATAATGCTCTGTGACGCCACCAGCCGGTGCTAGAAACTAACATCTGAGGATTAATGTAGTTTGGTTCCTTTTTAAGGATTCGCATGAATCAAACCACAATGCTCCATAAAGTGCTGTGGTCTCTTTGTACGGGGCCAGGGGGAAGGATCTTTCTGGCGTCACGTGAATTGAAAAAGTCAGCAAAATGGAGAGGCTGCGCGCGGAAAGATACTGAAATATTTCTCCCATTTATACTTAGGTACTTTAAAAGAGAATTTTCATTAATTTTTCCATCTGCACGCGGGGCGAGGCGATAAATAAATGCCGTTAGTGTTTTACAAATGATCTTATATATAAAATCCCCATATCTTCCGTATCTCACACTATCAGTTTCTTTTTAAATGTGGACATGTGACCTTTTTATTCTGAAGGTAAATTTTTCAAAATTGTAAACAAAGCAGTTTATTATTGGATATTTTAAAACTAGAACATTCTACTATCACTGTATTATAAGTAGATAATTACATAAATTGACAGTAATATTTTTGATACGAATATTATATAAATAAGTGATTATTATTTCATTATAATCCATATCCACGGATCAGATTTCTCTCGGAGATTTGATTCAAGTTTGCTTTAATAACAGTTCAGCGTTTATCGTGAAGTGATTTGAGAATCATCAACAATCAGATTAGAATGACACGTCCAATGTATTGACTCTCAGAGATAAAAGTCTCTCTCAATCATCATTAAAACGTCAAACATGTTTCTTGAAGCTTCAAGAGGCAACTTATTAAAATGTGTTTATAATGTTGTGGCGCATAATTAATATGGAAGAAGATTCAGAAAAAACGACGTCTAAACGTCGTTCTAGGACGAGTTTTAAAATGTTTTCGTAAAAAATCAGGTAACCTGACTCGTGTTATCTCGTTTACTCAGCGGTGGAATTTCTTTCATTTCCCAGAAAGAAATACAAAATAAACATCTTGTAGAATACAGTGCGAAACGCGGAAAACTTATTAAATTAAATATACTAAAATTATCGTTACTTTTGCAGCAAAATATTGTAAAAATTATATCATTTATATATTTAAAATATGAATTAATGTTGAATATGTTCTATGTTCTGAATAATTACAACTTCACAATAAGAATGTGTTCTCCTAAAAAAAATAAAAAAATATTTTATATATTTATTTAAAAATTAAGAAATCAAATTAGACACTTTATTGTTCCTTCGTGTAGGTTAACTACTTTTCATTTAGAAATAATAATAATAATTTGTATTAGTGTGTGTGACAGCACCTTTCAAAAACATACTTTTAATAATAATTAAACAATACTTTTTGAAATAAATAAATTTAAACTTGGCTTTTATAGTGTAAGTTCGTGCTTATGTGTTTATAACAATGGAAAAACTAACAAATAATATGAACGTACCAAGAGATAACTAATACATTTAAATAAATAACGGATATAAATATAAACTTTCCTAATATATAAAATTATAACATTTTTTCTGGATAACGTGTTTATAACTAATTCAAAATAACAACCCCACCTACTGACCAATTAAAACGCTAAGCGGTATCAATACACTGTTATAATATACATATTACGTACCTATGGTATTATTACTCACACAAATACAATAATTGTTTTTTACTAAATGAAAAGTAGTATACCGCTTCCTTGGAATTCTCGCAGTCTTATACAGTAATCGTTGCACTGGCTGTTCAATATTTATTTATATCCTCTTTTACTCGATCATCTGGCCGCTCGTCGATATACTATATCTGGACCATTAAGTTGGAGAGCTTATCGATATGAGCGTCGACGGTAAGATGAAAACGGTTCAGAATCTTTAACATTTACAAGTTTCTTCGCTTTTCATTTCAGCTTTCCTACTTTAGGGCCTTTCTTATTTTATTATATTTTATTTGGAAAGCTAACAGTTAATCGATATAAAAAAAATAATGAAAGTGTACAAAAAATAAATAAATTACATGTTTCCTCTGAATTAATAATATACTATATACAGTGTAAGATAATAATTTGAATAAGATAATAAATTGATACAATAGATTATTAAAACTTTAATAATAAGAAAACGATAAAAAGAGAGAACTTTCTCTTCTATTAAAGGAATATAAAAAATCAGTAAAAATAAGAGAAAGCGGGGATAAAGTAAAAAATAAAAATAATGTATAAAAAGAGGAAATATAAAAGAAAAAAAAATTCCAGGGGAACGGGAGGGTGAAGAGAGAGGAATATGGGATAGGAAATAAAATCAGTGTAATAAAAATAAAATGAGCGCCATTAAGGTTTATTATTATATTTTGATTTAATTGAGGTAACTGAAGTATTTAAAATGTCTATTTAATTTATGTGTGAGTTGAAATAAAGGTAGGCGCTGTAGAAAGATGAGTTCTGTTTGGCATTGATGTTACAATGTGGAAGGTTGAATGTGAGATTAGTTCTAGTTGTTTTAGATGGCACTCGAACGTATATGCATCTAAGTAAATCGGGGTAGACTACTTTGGAGTTGGCTATTTTGATAAGGAAGATGACATCGGTCGTGTCTTTAAGAATTTATTGTGCTAGTTAAGGTTCAATAACTACGAAAGTTGAGATATTTCAAGAAGCTATTCTGTATGTTTTGATTCTGTTGATGTATGTGCAATATATTTATCTCCAGACTTGGGAGGCATGTCAAATAAGCGGTATTCAATAGAGTTAATTTAAAAATATAAATTATTTAAAAAAAATGCTATAATATATTATGCTCTTATTCATGCATCCAAGCCATGGATGTTTTTATCGTTCACAGGTACAGAATAAATATATTCTAGCATAGAATAAGATTTAAGAATAAATAAAAATTTGAATGCCTTGTCGTATAAAATTATATGAGCTCTATGTCTTCTAGCAGCGCACCGACAAATAATTTTTAACATTTGAAAAATATTGCGCTCTCGCATCTCGAATATTTGGGGGGGAAAGTTCAAATAGACCGGCACCCAACTGTATTTATTTGAGATATCTTCTACACCCGTTGATGAGTCGAACTACACCTTTCGAAACTATAGTCGTGACAAAAATATAATTCAACGTGTGTATGGAAAAAAATAATAAAAATTCTACGATGTTATGAGTTTTGACGATAAATTATAAATTATAATTATAATGTTGAAATTCTCAAAAATATTTTGTGAGAATGACGACGTAACAATATTTTATATAAAAAAAAAACACATATATTCGGTTATATTTAAATATATTTCTTTGGTTATTTGTCCGCACACTTAGAGAATAGCGTGATATTTCAGTTACTCGAGACTTAAAGCCAGTTCAATATTCAAATGCAAACAGTATTTTTTCGACATTTTATTACAATACATAATTTGAATGAGCTTTAAAATCCAACTACGTTTTCAATGCAATTCATCGTAAGTGCAATTACCTATATTTAGTTAAACCGGTGATTGTTTTCTTTAGTACTGTAATATTTTTGTTTGTTTAATAATAAAATAAATATTATGTTTGACTTGTTTTTTAAATTGCCGGAGGATAGTTGACCTAACTTTACTTTGGAAAATACCAATCTAGAAGTATATTCACAAAGGTGATATAAAAATTGTATTTAAATTGCTGCTTTTAGATTGCTATGGCCAAGCTTTTACGAAAATTGATTTAATTTAATGTAGGTATAATGTAAATATTTAATATGACCTACTCATACACCAGGGGCGTAACTTCATTTCAATTTCCCAATACAGTATACATACATATATTATTTATTTTATTTTTTGGACGTTGTCCATAATTTATATTTTTATTTTGGTTGAAATTTGTAATTGTTATTACGTTATTATGTAAGAGTATAATTATTACGTTTAACATAACTGTAATAACTGTTGTTCTGAACAACTTGCATTTTGTAAAAACATAACATTGAATAAAATATTTGAATTACACAGTTTAATTGATTTAAAAAATATATTAACAAAATTATAGTAATCAAGGTTGCCACTGCAATTTATTCAATTGACGTGCTTGTGGTCTAGTAATTATGATGCTCGCCTAGTGATATCTAGTGGTCGGGGGTTCGAGCCTCGTTCCGGAAGGCCATCATGTTAGTCCTATTTTCATAGCACAAGCACTTAGCTTAGTTTTAAAATAGTAAGAATATTGATGTGTATGTATGTATATTTCGTACACGCATCTCTATTTTTTTAGGATAAAATGTGTGAATGTGTCACCGATTTGCTTGAGCGAGATTATATCTTCCAATATGAGCATCAGAAATTTAATTCATTGTGTTAAAGAAAGTTCGCTTCTTAAACTATGACAAATAGTAGTCATCTGATCAAGAAATTTAATGATTTATACCAAAACGTGTATGTACATGAAAAAAAAAAATTTTTTTTTAACGAATATGGCACCACCAACTTGGATAAAATAGCACTAGATTATGTGAACTCAATCTAGTATCAATATAATTGTAACATATAAAATCAAAGGCAAGTTTCAAGTAAGCTACATATATAAATATTGTAAATAATAAAGTAAAAAAATATATATACATAGGTATATTTTTAAAAATTGCTACTTTATGGGTTCCATTCTTGTTTATGCGAAAAACATTTAAAAAGTAGTTGATCCGACTCAGTTGCACTACTTAAAATCAAATTTAAATTTAATCATATTTTTATTAATAAAGTTTCAATTTTAGAACATAATTTTTCGATATTTAAAACAAATAATATGATTCACTTATAAATATGTAATAAAAATAATATTTTTAAAGAATGTGCTATCCTTTAATATCACGGAATTTTTGTTTAGAACTATTATTGATAACATGACTTTGTTTGGAACCCGCCGATAAAGTGAAGACGCCACCTATTTCAAGGTCGAATTCTGAGTCTGCAACACAACTGTGAAAAGTGTTGTATGGATGTGAAATATAAGGCCTTACAGAGAAACAAGAGCAAGCCGTTCGAGTATTTGAAAACAAAATTCCCCGCAGAATACTTGTGCCAGTTATGGCCGATAACCGACGGTGTATTTACAACAACTAGAGTACTATGATTATGAGATATTCAACAGCTCGTAATATGCGACAGTCATTCGGGTTAGTCACGTTTTTAAATGCTAAGTATAAATTGCTCCAAAAATGCATTTTATCGCATTGAATTTCGAGTACAGAAGTATGAAATAAATAAAATTCTCGGACAGAAGGCAAGGAACTTTGCCTTTTGAATTTGTAGTCTATAATAATATTGAAATTAAGATTACTTTGGTTGGATTACATTGTATTAGATTAGATTTTGGCATTTAAATAAATAAACTTCTACAACACCTAAATGAGCCATCAACTTGGGAAAACAAGAATTAAAATTTTGTTTAAAATGCAAAGTAAATAATGTTATTATATTCTAGTAAACATATAAAAATATGAACATCACGTTCTCGGCTATTGATAAATATTGTATATTCATATTAAAACATATAAAAAATATATAATAGTATGTGTTGTAAACATAAATATAAAAAAATAATGTGTAGTTAGATCGTACACCACAAGAGTTGTTTAAATGGTAACTCAGGTAATCTATCGTAGTGACTCGGCGGAGCTATTTTTTAACGAATGGTAAATTTAGTTCCAAAATAAAAGAAAGCTGTTTCATAGAGTTAATCAAATACAATAATATATATTTTTGTCAAGTTTGATAACAATAGGCAGTAGAACCTATTTATTGCGCTACAGAGACGGCCGTCGACAATTATAATATGGAAGATAATGGCCATCTATTGTCTTTGCCGACGATCGTTAGCCGACGCAGCAACTGAGAATTTTTATCTTCCTGGCCTGCTTATTACAATGGTGAAATCAAGTTCAATCAGAAAGTTTCCCTTAAACGTCCCCGTCCCCCAGATCCCACCCTTCCCCTGTCCACAGTGCCGCAGTGGCGTAACAAAAAGCCCCCGGCGGAGTCTCGACACTTCGCAGCGAGTCTTTGTGCCTAGCGAAACGTCCTTTTTTTCTTCGGTGAATGTCTTTTATGTCGCGATATTCGTGGATTTTCTATTTGACCTCTATAAATATTTGAGAATAATTCGTACTTATTCTGTATCAATCAAAGTACAATCGTGGCTCGCACAGCCGCAGTGAGTTCACATCGAACCAGCTCGGAGCACCAGTAATACAATGCCTATTTATCTAAGGTTTGGTTACCTGTACCAAGTATTTTAATTAGAATTGATATAATGAAAACGCTGTTCCACTTGTTTATGGAGGAGAGTGCTTTTTGGTGTCTCGTCGAGATATTCCCGACTGAACACTTCTCAACTAAATAATGACTTAAACCCATGATACGAATAAAGTCCATTAAATTATTTCCTGTTGTGATTTTACAAATAAGTAACAAAAGCACCCCGCAATGAAATTAAACAACTTTATATTAATATTAACTTTTATCTTAAGTCTAATGTTTAAACAATTAAATCTACTAAATATATCTACATACCTGTTTAAATTGTTTCACAAATGAAATCACTTTTATTATCATTTTTTTATATATTCGTTATATGACACAAGTTTAGTTACCACAAATGTAATGTCAAAAATAATTGAATTAAAAACCGTGTCCATATTGTAAGTATTCATCAGCAGGGTTTACTGAATTAAATCACAAAATAAAGGTTAAAGTTCTTTTTTTAAACGAATAGAAATACATAATTATTTTTCTTCTTAATAAGTCAAATTTCATTCCGTTTACTTATTTGTATGGTAATGAATTACGAGCAAATGAAATTTGATATAAGGAGTGAGTTAAAGAAAAAAAATCTTTGTTATAATGTTTATCTCAAAACTATTTAAAAAAAATCATAATTACATTTAGGGCTGGTTGTGTGATCAGTAGTAACTTTTTACTATAGTAAAAAAAGTTACTAATTTAAAAAAATTTGCGAAAACGTGTTGTTTGATGGTTAGTAAAAAATATTTACTTCTCAAAAGTACATCCCGTAGTAAGCTCATTTTACTTTCCAATAAACGAGAATTGATAGTTAAATATGGTGGACTTTTCACAGCTGTTCCACATCCGACACATTGACACTTTGAAAGTTGCCGTATATGACAATTAATCATTCAATATCCCGATATTATAGTGATGAGAGTTCGTCTAATGATTATCTCGTTGTTTAATTCAAAACACGAAAAAGTTTCATCACCAAAGTGACAGATTTCGAAAGGCTAGGCGAAAAAATCCATAGAGAATTTCCATCTCCATCTATGCCTCGACAGTAGTAAATTTGATGTATCAACAACCCGCAAAACATTTTTACTACGGGCGTCAATAAAAAGTTCAAATAGTATTAAGTTCCCATGGCAACTTATTACTATTGGAACATATTACTATGGAAACAATTATACAAATGGCTCTTAAAAACATCTAAAAAACGATACTATTTCAGAAAAACTCAATCAACCCCCAGAACAGATGTTTTACTATCTAATAGAGTCTGTCTATGGAGAGGATGGTATCGAAGACTTATCGGAAAGATGCGTAAAGAACAGTGGAAAGATGAGCTAGGAGTGAACTATTGTTCTTGTCTATTATATTTTATACATGTCCACATTTACCTCCAAGACGAGATATCAGAGTCTTATCCGTGTATTATTGAAGTTGATCAGATTAACCAGATTTTAGTTATATTTTCAATGAACTTTGTTTTACTTTAGTGAACCAGATTGTATAATGTTACCGGTATAGGTTAAATTAATATCAAGAGTGCAGAAAGCCACTATTTTGTAGGTAAAAATTAAACTCATATATAATACATATTATTGTTTCCGGACTTAAACTAGAAACACATTTGTTTGAATTGTGAAGTTGCTTTTTTAACGAAAATATTATTCGCATCGCGTGTGAAAACATATTTTTTGAAATATTCTGCATAAATATGGATCTAGAATATTTTAATAAAGTTAAAAGGATACAATTATTATATTTTTAGATAGAAGAACAAATATAAACACTTTATATTTATAAACACGATCTACATATACGTTTCTCTAAAAATAATAAATGACTTAATTAAGAGTTTCGAATAAAATTAGAGTAAATATTAACGAGAACTTTTTCAGTACTAAAGAACGTTATTTTTATTAGATTATCAAAAAAAATAAAACGAATAGTCGTTTGGCGTGCAGCACCACGAATATAACAAATATAATAAAGTCTTCTTTCTTCTTCTTTCAAACAGGCAATCCAATAATAAAGTCAGTATTGGTATTAATGGTAAATATATTAATATTCTTCGATTCTTTATTATTTTATTTTATAAAACTCAAATCCTCAAAAATTATCGCGTTTTTCTACGAAAATGTGGGTTTTTATTATTAATTTATAACAGAAGTTATTAACCGGATTAGACTTATTTAAACTATTACTTATATAGGACCTTTATACTTATTTTAAAACTGATAAACTAAATGCTATTTGCCATAATTAAGATTATAATAAAGACCGCGACCATTAGATGCATTTTCCGCGTGGTACAAAATTATCTTAATTTTGGTAAATTATTACATAAATGAAATAGTATTGTGTTTTCTAATAAGTCTTTGCGGTTTTGTTCAATTATTTATTATAAAATCAATTTTTTAAATAAATATTACAACATCAATGATGTATTCTCCATTATTGTTCAGGACTTCATCCCATCTTTCGACCAATTTGTCAATGACTTTTCTATAAAAATTGGCTGGTCTGGTATAGAAATAGTTATCTAACCAATTTCCGAGGTCATCGTCGTTGATTGGAGAGCGACTGAAAAATATGATAATCTGATGAAGCGAGGTCGAGGCCGTAGGGTGGACATGGCAAAATTTGCCAGTTGAGCTCCTGGATGACGATTTTGAAACCATTGGAACTTTGATTAAAGGCGAATAGAATTGTGTCCAAAATGTTTGTTTTTCTCATCTTGGCACTCAATTATAAATAATGGTGTGCCAAGAGTGACTTAAAATCCCAGAAATTAAGAAATACTATAAAATACAGAAAAAAGGTGACACTGACATTTTAGATCAGAAAAAATTCTATCGCGACATTGTTAACACAAATTAAAATTTAATTTAATTTTAAAAGAAAATAGCATTTCAAAAAAACCTCAAAGTTTTATTAGACGACCCATTTTTTATAAATGGTTCAATAACGAAAATAGTAGGAAAGCTGAAGAGGTTAGAAATAGAATAGTAATAGAATAATAGCTAGAAGAAAAATAGTAAGAACAGAAGGGTGCGGAGTTTTATTTTCTCCTATTAAATAAAATAATGTCATGCTAAGTTAGTTATTTAGTTAAAATATTGATTTCATTAGAATGTATCAAAAAGCCACTGTTTCCACGTGAAACGTTTTCAGTATTTAATTATCTGAAGTGCACGGTATTGCTGCTTTGTATTACCGTTATTATTCTCATTTCTTCTTTAAAAGTGAACGGCGCTTAAACTTAAAGCGAGCCAATTTCGTAAACCGCAGTTCTTTTTTTTAACAAGCCCTTGGAGAAATCATTCCTGATACAGCGTATAAGGGAAAAGAAAAATGTCTCTCCGATCCCAGAAGAAACCTTACCGTCATACTAAGGACTATCTATGTGTGTATCTTTATACAATTTCAGATGATCCAACTTTTATACATTCCGTAATTTTTTATACAATCTTTTGTACTATAGCTTTTTATATGAAATAAAAAACTAATTATAACTGATCTGACACGTTTTACGACTGCGGAATTTTTCATATTATAACTTTGATTATATGGTAACGTTTTCCGATACAACAATTTTCCGTAAGCCGTCTAGAATTTCCCTATTAATTTAGTTATCGCAATCAAGAAGGAAACAATAATACATGAATATCAAAGTTTGTTAACTACAACATTAATTTGGGTTAAACTATTGGAGTTCACAGTTAAATCATTTAAGATATACACAGCGTGAAATATAGTTATAATTATTATGGACCTATTGACGTATTGGAAAATTAATTCATCGATTAATTTATCATTTATTTATTTATTAACTGAATAGAGTTTATTTGGACATACAATAATTATTTAAATATATTAACATAGATCATACATTTCTTGGTTAAATTATATCTGTACGTTGGAGTTGGTTTCCGAAAAATTACATCGCAACACATGTTATTTTAGAAATTTTTTTCATCGCGGTACTTACCAAAACTTTGCAAAGGCGATTTCTACCACATAATATATTAAAGTTAAGATTTTAAATGACTTTATGTGTACACAAGTTACACCTTTTAGGTAAAAGAACTTAGTTGTACCAACAACAAAATTCTTCGGGAGGGGGGCTTATTATTTAAAGATGCTACAGCATAATAATATGCTCTATCTTTAAAGAATCAGAGATTTAAAATATTTGAGTAAATGGATGGGAAATATTTAAATATTTTTTTTTTTGTATTAATGACAGTTAATTATAATAGTTTGCTGCTTCGGAAGAAGGCCAAGTCAGTTTTGTCAGCTGATGATGGTGATGGTCTCAATTTACTGGGATTGTAAGGGAACTATTAACTACTTGAATGAGAACAATATTTGGAAAACGGCAAAACAATAAACGAACTATACTACGTTAGCCCCATAACCCATTTGGGAGAAGATTCTAGAAAAAAAGAGCTGTGTCCTGAAAAACGTCATCAAGACTTTAACCGTACTCTAGTGTGTTTTTATTCAAGGCTGCAAATTTTCAGCCTGCTTTAGTATGATGTCTTTGTTACTTTATACAAATAAAAAAAATTGTTTTCAAAAGTATTATATAATATTTACATAATATTTTTGTATTCGACAAGCCTTATAAATATGTATAATATAATAGTTCCGTCCCAGTGGGCTACGTACAAATTTATTTAAAATTAATTTGATTGGCTACGCCATACACTGAGATAATATAATCACGTTTTTAAAATATAAATCGTTTTAAATATGAATTAAATATATTAATTAGAAAAATATACATATAAAATCAATTTAATCGAAAAATATTGTTGCTGCGCCACCGGGATTCGAACCTGGATCTCTTTCCTTACCGGGGAAGGTGCATTATCCAACTATGCAACAGCGATAATATTTTTAGCGACAATTTTCGAACCTATATGTTACCTTTTTGATATTAATAGATTTAATCGTTCCATAATTTGAAAGAGCCATCTACCTTATTTTTACAGAATTTCAAATACCTTTGAGTAAACTGATAGCTGTCGCCAGAATTATCAATTCATCTTTATTAAATTTGCCTTCCCCGGTTAGGAAAGAGATCCAAGTTCGAATCCCGATGGCGCAACAACAATATTTTTCGATAAAATTTATTTTATATGTATATCTTTCTAATTAATATATTTAATTCATATTTAAAATAACACAGACCTATGTTCTGAATAATTACAACTTCACAATAAGAATGTGTTCTCCTAATAGATCGTTTTGTTTAATAATATCAAAATAAATATTTCTGTACATAAAATAAAAAAGTTCGTAATAAAAATGATTGTGTATAAAAAATCCACATTTTTTTATCATAATGTTTCCATCAAATGTTTGAAATCTTTAACTCGTCAGTCTGAGCCTGAAGGCAAATTGAGCCCAGGTAAATCGATTTACATATTTATACCTCTACCCACGGCCTTGTGAACAAGTTATAGGAATTGAACATGATGTTAAATCTACCGCTGTAGCTACAGGTATTACTGTACCTCCGTACAATTTGACTGATATGATAATGTAACCGAGAGGAATTCTCGGAATGGCGAAGCACTTGTCTCCTCGAAGGGATGACGTGTCTTCTACCCAGAAAGTAATACAAATGAGATCAAATGATGTTGGACACCTTTTTTTAAACATTCGTGATAATTTTATAAATTAATTAATCATTAGTAGTTTACATCATATGTTATTTTTATTTAGTATAAAATATAATAATTGGTATAATTTAATAAAGTAGATTGAGTAGGGTGGATATGAGGTCGCTCAGCCATGTAGGTAACAATACATCTTACTCTATCATCCAATCGATGCGCTTGTGATCGGGGATGCGACATGTATTCCGTATACGTATCTCTATTTAAAAAAATAATGGAATAAATATGAAGCCGATTTTAATATTCTACATACGACTAAAAACGAGTCGCTTAATCGTGAAATTGTGGATTAAAAAAATATAAATAGCATAAGGCGTAGTCATGCACTAGAGGGTACCAGAAACAGAGGTTATCCACGAGAGACCTGGCATAATTGAGTGGACCAGTATTGGAGAAAGACCCTGTCAGACGGTTCAACAATTGTTGATTGTCAAAATAGTATAATGGCAAGATAAAAGTGTTTGGCAGTGATTGCAATTGAGTTATTAAGTTGGTCGGACTGAAAATAAAACACGATTGATATAATAAAAACAAAATAAAATTATATCTCTTTGATATCTTATACTTACTTTCATGAATAACGTTCTATAAAACTGAAAGATAATGTAACTATCGAACAGGTGTTTAACAGCCAACGTAACATGAATGATAACAATATTATAAATACACTGTTTTAAACAAAGATAAGTGATCAAGTTCAGGGTTCAATACTTCTTCGAGGAAATCACCAAGTCCCGCAGCAGAAGTCATCAGCTTAGATTGAACAATATTAATGCGACATGTCATGAAAATAAACAACTTTATTATTTATTTACTTCGATTAACTTGACATCAAATAAATACGTTGTATATCAATAATATGTTGAACAAAGTACTTATTTATTTGTTGCCTGCCATGAATAAATATAATGAAAAAATTCATCGCAGTTATTTGTTGGCAATCGTATGTCGCGGTCTACTCGCAAGTGAATGTACGCGCGCATTTCAGCGAAACTACATAATCCGATAATGGAAGAAATTGAATCATTTTCTCACACTGCCACTGCTAAGGAACTTTTGACAGCTATTAAACGCGGAATGTCAGAGCTTAAAAGTTGATGGAATGTAAATAGTTCCGTCACTTAATACTTTATTGGTAGACATGACGTTTGATATAAAATAAGTGCAAAAAAAAATAAAAAAATTTACATACACACACGCACGAGACCTGGACCCCGCCACCGTCACCATCACCATCCGTGGTGACGACGCCCTTAAATTAAAAGGCCCTTTTCAGGGCCGCCAATCGATTATTTACGACGTATACGCAAAATATAATAATAATAAATAATGACTTTTTTTTTTTTTTTTTTTTTTTTTTTTTTTTTTTTTTTTTTTTTTTATTTTTTTTTTTTTTCCCTCCCTCTCTCTCTAATTATAATTTATAATAAAAGACACGGGGGAATGGAATGAATATGTAACGATGACAACACCGCCACCACCACTGCTCACTCGCGTTACATTGATATTGTTCATTTTTTTTTTTTTAATTATTTTTAATTAGTACATACGAGCGAGAGAGGGATAGAGACTCACTCACTCATTTGAGTTCTTCATTAAATAAATATTATTATATATATATATATATATTTTTTTTTTTTCATCACACTGGCCCGAGTAATTAATTTGTTTTGTCGACACGAGAGCGGTCGTCGTGATGAATGAATGAATAAATTAATTAGAGATAGACCCATGCCAGATATCATTATATGAAGCGACGATAATCGACATCAAATTATTATTATTATTATTATTATTATTATCACCGTTATGCGAGAGAATTATTACTGACTTTTTGGACTTTGGTCTCATGTCTAATAGGGTACCGGGTCCGGCGCTAGACCCCTTGCCCCTTCATCGTGAAGTTTGCCATAATGGCCTGATAAATTACTGTACTGTACTGACTTATGCAAGATATATATATTATTATATATACTATCTTTGTACATTTGCTGTATATTCGTTTAAATTGATTTGCGGCCCTGAAAAGGGCCTTTTGTTTCGTATGTGAAGATGAACCGTTCGATCTATTCGCTATGCCGCCCCTGTTCGCTCTGGGGTAGCTCGAACAAAATTATCTGCAGCGTGGTGCAGCGGTCCAGGGGGGTCCAAAATCTTGTCCAGTGTAGCAGCCGATGTCAGGGTGAATTTCCAGGTCCGTGATCCAAAGTCGAAGCCAAGTCAGGAAGCCAGAAGATTCAATAGTCCAAGTAGTAGCAAGGTCGAAAGATGAGAAGAATAAAAAGTCCAATTTGCTTTATCTAGTCCAGTGGTGCGAGAGACGAATGAGACGAGAGTGCTCTTTGCAGCCACTGGACCATTATTTATTTAACATATTATAATCCTACGAGCGCCACGGGCTCCAGGAGATCTCCTCCAATCAGAATGCCGGATCCGTCCCCCTGCCGCCCCGCTGCGGTCCAGCGCAGCCACCCCCTGGCGGCGAGATCTCGAAACTTTGTCCATTTTTCTCGCCGCGAAGTGGAAGACGGCAGATTCTGAATTTCTCCGGCATTTCTCTTCTCCTCTTCACATTTTTACTTTCTCAGGCACCGCGAGTATTTTTTCTTATAGTCTTTATTGCTCCTCGCGATGCCTGATAAGTCTTATCCGGGGCGATGGCCCGGGGAATTAATTATCGCACCTCAAACTTGGAAAACTCGTTTTCAATACCTGAATGATTTTTGAGGTGCATAATATTATCGCCGGGCGATCGCCCCCTCCATTCTCTATTTATTAACATAACATTTTTATAAAATATAATTTTCTACAACTAGTTATTCGTAAAACTAAATGCGGCATAGTCTGCGCGCCGGCGGGGGCGGAGTCTCGCAGCGGCCCGCTACCCCCTCCACGCGGCGGTCCGTTGGTGCAGTGACGTGGAAAATCCAGTGGTGCGGAATGCCGGGCGGAATGTTTTTGTGACGCGGAAAAAATGGCCTTTCTTGTCCATACATTTCTCGGCCACTTTCTACCGCGTCCGTGGTCCGCGATGCTGTGCGGAACACTCCCCCCGTGTGGCTCCGCCGCACTCCTCAGGCAGCACAGCTATTCGTCGCATTTATTCCGCCTGGGACCCGGGTCTCCGGGTCGGCAGGAGGATTACTTCGTGGCGGGCGGGTCGTAGTCTCCCGCCGCCGTCCAGCTTGGCCTCAAGCGCCCGCCGCACGGCGCGTATGAGGCACTCTCTTTCCCGGATTTCTCCTACTGTGGCAGGAGCTGAATCCGTATTTTTTCGAATCCCGTCCGGAGCGACACGCGCCTTCCTGCGCGCTCTCCTACGCGGTCTCGTTCCGCGCCTCCGTGCGGGAGTGAGATCCACGGTCTGGGTTCTCACTTGCTCTTGCGCTCTCGGCGCTTCCATATCCCGAGTGAGAGCCACGACGCTTGCTCCCACCGCCAGTGGAGCAATAGCGCCTTCCTGCTCTCCTCGTATGTCGGCCGTGTCATTCGCGGTGTCCCTTAACACATGAGCGAGAGCTGTGATCTCCGCTCTCGCTCGCACCGCGCTCGATGTCTCTGGCCCGTCACTTCTCGCCTGCGCTGGGCGAGCTCGGGTCTCGGACGGCTCTCCGCTCGCGGTTGAGTCCGACGGCTCGCTCACTTCCAGGCAGGTCCCATACGCGGCCGCATATGCCGGGTCTCGGCCGCATCGGGCATCCTCTGTATTTACCCGGGCTGCGGCGGTCACCCCCAGTGAATTCACCGCGTAGGGCCGCCGTACCAGCGCCTCCAGGCGGGTATCGGCGGCCGGGCTCGGCACTCCGGCGAGTGCCAAAACGGTGGCGCTCGCCTCTTCTTCCTGCGGCGCCGCGGTGCCGTGTACGGTCCACCCCAGGGCCGTACGGGACAGGATCCTCGACTCGTGCGCCGCCTTCACCTCTCGGGTGACAATAAGGTGCGCGTGATCCTGCCCGATTAATAACTGCGGCATAACTTGCTTCGCGGCCTCCCGGCCCGTGCGCGCCCCTCTCTCCCGGGCCGGCATTGTCCATTGCGCGGGCAGCGCTAGCCCGCGCACCGTACTCGCCTTCAGCGTGTACTCGCCGCCGTCACCCGCCACTGTCAAGTGCACTGTCTGCGAGCGGGCATCCGATGCACACATCCCGCTCGCCCCGCGAATCCGGAGTTCACGTACCGGTCCTCGGGCCCCCACGGCACTGGCCACTTTTGCATCGATAAGTGTCACTGTCGAGCCTTCGTCCAAGAGCGCGTGTACCTTTACTTGCCCCCGGGGCCCACTGATTTTCACTGGCACCATTTTTAATAGAATCGATGGATTCTTGTCCCAGGTATTCGCCACAATGTCCGTGCTTGATGTAGCGCTCTCTGCCCCCGCCGGGGGCGCGTTCGATGCCGCGGCCGGCGCCGCTGCGCGCAGCGCCCCGTGTAGCATCTTGTGGTGCGGCGCGCGGCACCCACCCACACCGCATCGCTTCTCCCGGCACTGTTGATACCGGTGCCCCGCGTTCAAACATATGAAACAGACGTGGCTGTCCCGCACTATCGGCCACCGGTCCGTCTTCGTTTGCCGGGCGAAGTCCACACAATCGGCGAGACCGTGTTTGGCCGACTGACACATCGAGCACCACACACGTTTGCGAAGTGTCTCCTCGCCGAATGCACCCGCGCTTGAATAGTTGCGGCCCGAGCCTGCGCTCGCCTCGGCGGGCGCACTCATGTCGGGCTCGCTATCCCCCTCACTAGTGGCGTACACTTGGGCGCTCCGGCGCCCTTTCTGTGCGTGCGCCGCCGGCTCCAGGCACCCGGTATGCGGTGCCTCCGCCGTCAGCTCGGTCAGCCAGGCGGAGAAGTCGTGCACAGTGACTTCTTTCGTCATGCCGCGGCGCTCGCCCATCCAAAACATTTTATAACATGTTGGCATCTTGCCAACCATTTCTGTCAGCAGCTGCGCGGATGCCAGCTGCTTGCCGTTGCAGTTCTCCACTGTGGCCACCACGTTCCTCACGGCGACCGCGTATTCCACGATCGCCTCAGTGGTGGCCGTGTCGGCGAGGCGGGGATGGCGCCTCACTCGTTCCAGCATGCAGTCCACGATCTTGTCTGGCCGGCCGTACCACCTCTCTAATATGGCCATGATCTCGGGTACATTGCGGGGCTCAATCAGGAGCGCCGCAACCGATTCTCGGGCCCGCCCTTTCAGGGCTCTCTGTAGGCGCAGCAGATTTTCGGCAGCCGACAGGTCGCACAAGACTGTGGACTGATCATACTGCGCCTTGAAGGTCGGCCAGTCTAGCGGGTCACCGCTGAACGGCGGCAAGTCCTTTGCCACCGCTTGCCGCGCAATGAAGGCGTTCATGCGCGGCTCGTCCTGGCCCGAGTGTGTCCTCGGGCTCTCTCCGATCCTTGCCGACCGGATTGCATCGGAGATGGCGCTTGCCACCATTGTCATCGGGTCCCGCTGGTCGCGAACCCACTCCCTCGTGAATGAAGTGGTACCGTGCGCCGCGGCCCCATCCGGCGGCGGTGTCTGCACGGTGTCATCCGAGTGAGCCTGCGGCGTCCTGCCCGTGGTCCCGATGCCTCCGATGTCTAGCGGGAAGACCGCCTGCTGGCCCCCAGCCGGCGGCGCGGTCCGTCCCGTTCCTGGCGCCGCCGATTCGTGTTGCTCCACTGCCCCTCTCAGGGCCGCCGAATCGGGGTGCTCAACTGCCCTTTTCAGGGCCGCCGAATCGGGGTGCTCAACTGCCCCTCTCAGGGCCGCCGATTCGGGGTGCTCAACTGCCCCTCTCAGGGCCGCCGATTCGTGTTGCTCCACTGCCCTTCTCAGGGCCGCCGAATCGGGGTGCTCAACTGCCCTTCTCAGGGCCGCCGAATCGGGGTGCTCAACTGCCCCTCTCAGGGCCGCCGATTCGGGGTGCTCAACTGCCCCTCTCAGGGCCGCCGATTCGTGTTGCGTGGCGGCTCCGGCCGCCACTCTGCCGAGATTCTCGGCGCCGACCGTGACTGCCTGTGCTCGGAGTAGCGCCTCGCCGTGGTCACGCTGCAGCTCCTTGATCAGGCGACGATGCTGTCGCTCACTCCGACGGAGTTCCGCCCTCAGCTGGCGGATGGTATCCTCGGTCACGGTCGTAGATGACTCTCTCTGCGAGGCTCGGTCATCCTCAGACTGGCGTTCGTCTGAGTCCGATGGCTCGTGTCTCTGCTCCTCGGTCTCCATCATCTTCTCCTGCTCTTCAGCGTGTCCCGATCGTAATCCAGATCGAGGCATGATGTGGAATATCTGCTAGTTGCAGAGCGAAGCAGCAATCCGGTGTCGAAGGACCACTTGTTCCGTACAGGAAACAAGAACTGTAAACGTAGGGGTGGTTCGCCGGTTCGCTCTGTGGTAGCTCGAACAAAATTATCTGCAGCGTGGTGCAGCGGTCCAGGGGGGTCCAAAATCTTGTCCAGTGTAGCAGCCGATGTCAGGGTGAATTTCCAGGTCCGTGATCCAAAGTCGAAGCCAAGTCAGGAAGCCAGAAGATTCAATAGTCCAAGTAGTAGCAAGGTCGAAAGATGAGAAGAATAAAAAGTCCAATTTGCTTTATCTAGTCCAGTGGTGCGAGAGACGAATGAGACGAGAGTGCTCTTTGCAGCCACTGGACCATTATTTATTTAACATATTATAATCCTACGAGCGCCACGGGCTCCAGGAGATCTCCTCCAATCAGAATGCCGGATCCGTCCCCCTGCCGCCCCGCTGCGGTCCAGCGCAGCCACCCCCTGGCGGCGAGATCTCGAAACTTTGTCCATTTTTCTCGCCGCGAAGTGGAGGACGGCAGATTCTGAATTTCTCCGGCATTTCTCTTCTCCTCTTCACATTTTTACTTTCTCAGGCACCGCGAGTATTTTTTCTTATAGTCTTTATTGCTCCTCGCGATGCCTGATAAGTCTTATCCGGGGCGATGGCCCGGGGAATTAATTATCGCACCTCAAACTTGGAAAACTCGTTTTCAATACCTGAATGATTTTTGAGGTGCATAATATTATCGCCGGGCGATCGCCCCCTCCATTCTCTATTTATTAACATAACATTTTTATAAAATATAATTTTCTACAACTAGTTATTCGTAAAACTAAATGCGGCATAGTCTGCGCGCCGGCGGGGGCGGAGTCTCGCAGCGGCCCGCTACCCCCTCCACGCGGCGGTCCGTTGGTGCAGTGACGTGGAAAATCCAGTGGTGCGGAATGCCGGGCGGAATGTTTTTGTGACGCGGAAAAAATGGCCTTTCTTGTCCATACATTT
>CM062847.1:607700-845633 GCA_031772225.1 Eubasilissa splendida | reverse complement strand
CTCTGACACCCGTGCAAAGGATCCTGAAATCTCTACTTCTCTAAGTTCGACGTTTAACGTAGACGTCTCCTACGAAACCCTAATATTAATTTGGCCAAATGATCATCTAATGGTTACGAATCCCCATGTCATGTCCGTAATAATCCTAATTCTTTTAACCCGCGTTTTCAATTATCAAATATCCAAAGTTTACAAATATCCAAATATCATAGCCGTTCAAATACCTATAGAGCAATTGTTAAAATAAATATACCGATTATCTTATAGTACGCGATTAAATAGCGGAACCCTCTGACCATGCAGTACGATACCCGAACGCACTCGTTATGGCATTAATTCTACTAGTCCTCAATTTATTACCCCTAATTCTGGAATATAAGAGTGTGGAAGGAATTATATATAGGACACCAACCTTGTCGTAGATTTATCCTCGTGACTGTGGCCGCCTCGCGGCGTCGCCTAGCTGTTCATAAATTATGTGGATATGTGAAACAACATGCGACATGCTAAATGCCTCGCTTGGCAAATATGTTCCGTGATTATGATAAGTTCTCTAGACACCAGTCTGTTGCGCTCGCTCGGCTCCCCTAACCCCAGATTAAGATACCCGTACGCCTGGTGCATATTCGCGGTAGACGACGGGTGCTTAAACCCGAGCCCTCTCACCCAACGCGTTCAAAAGGTAATGATCATGATGAAGATCCAAAATTTAGATTCGGCCGATGTCTCAGTGAACAATATCATTTGTTATGACTCATCCAAGATGCATGGCTGAGGTCCTTGTATCTCCAATATGCTGCTGTTCAGTATCGGTAGGAAAATGGCCAATCCGTGGCCGCGTCCACCACTGAAGGTAATTAATTGTGATGATTGTGACATGACAGTACGATTCTCAGGAAAATTACCATCCTTTAGGTGCGTCTGAGGGCATACGACATGTGACAGTGATGAATAGTTTAGTTTATCTGCAGAATGATCCTCGGTGTCTCGAACAATGCATCTCGAATAGAGCCAGGAACAAATAGTTAGAATTGTTATCTCTGCATGCTGGTGCGTGTGTGTGTGTGTATATTTCCGTAATTGTAGCTCGTTTCAGGAACACTGTCTCTGGGTATTAACCACTAGAGATCCTACTATCATCCTCTTCAACCGTACTGAGGTACGGGGTGTTCGGAAAATCCTACAGAAACCCACCTGATACGCTCGTAAGCTACATACAGCTTGTGGCGCACATGACGTATGTTGAGAGAACCGAAACCGCCGCGGAATCGTCACCTTAGCCTGTAGCCTCTTGTAGGTGACGACAAGGCATAGTAGCGGATCTAAATTCTCTCAGCGATTGGTCGCGAAATCAACGCGACTCGCCCATATATCAGTGCCAAACTATACTTCACCATCGGTACCAGACGTCCTGAAGGTCAGCCTAAACCCTTTCGCTCACGTTCGAAATCCTTCAAGCAGGCTTACATATCAGAATATTCGGTTCAGCTCGCTGGCCGAATGAAGTAAATAAATAAATATATAAACGCAGCTCCTCATTTTGTGGTGTGTATTATCTCCGAAGTCATTCAACAATGGTAGTAGCTGGTTAATTCCTTTTGTGGGTTAATCGTGCAATATATAATATAACAAATGGCTAAAATACATATTGATACTTTGATTCTCCATGATTATACCAGTTTATATTATTTAAAGACCGAGTTCTGCAGCAACCAAGGTGGTTATCGTTCAATTATAATTTTGAGTAATCATAAAGAGTCAAAACATATATTACAGATGCGGTAAAATAGTATGATAATCAACAAAGGCATGCAAAAGAAACTCATCAAGATCCAAGCAGGTCCTCGCTGCTGACGTCCTTCTGGGCACCAACACACGTCTCTCGCGATAATATCCGAATCGAATAAATGGTCCGCCAACACTTTCGCGACGATCGTAAAGTCCTTGATTAACACTTTAACATTAGATCAACTCCGACAATCCTCGCGGCCGCGTAAACTCAACCGTCCGAGTCCGTTTCAGGCTATCTCGTCCCCGTTTCCCGCGCCCTTAGATTTCCCGGTTCAAAAGCCACCCTCGCACATACGAACCCCTCACCCTCCCGAAACCGACTGTCTGGATACGCGTTCGCCACCCCCGCTCATACTGTTTTCCTCCCTCGCCCCGCTACTCTCGCCCCTAACCGACCCGCTCTAGAAATTTCGTAGAATTCGTATTTTTTTATCATTTTGTTATATGTGGATCATCACAGACCTCCCCATATTGAAAATGGAATTAGAAAGAATCGATAATTACATTTCTCAATACAATATCGCAATGATCCACCAACGGATATACAACTATAGAATTTTTGTTTTACTATCAAAACTTATTTCATCCTACGAGTTTCTTATAGGATTCTGCCAGGTGCGCAAATCATATATTTCCCTCACTCTGCAATGAGGCCCATGTTTATAGTTAGAACTATACACTATCTCTCCTCCCCCAGAGATTACTCCCACCGCTCTCTGTGCCACCATCATAATTTCTCGACTAGATATCCGAGCCGATAATCCTTACACAAGTCCTCAGCCATCTTAGAATCTACCATAAAGATAAGGCTTCTAAACATCTAACTTAAAGATATTCATATACCTAAAGTACACATTAATATTACCTCCCCCAGTGAATAGTTCATTTGTCTCCGGTGAGCTCTTCGTCATTCCTTCCCAACTAGTCCTCCATGCTGATAATCCTTATACATAGTCCTAACGCACAACTTAAAGATAAGGCATTCGCACATCTAACTTAAAATTAGCCACATACCTAAAGTATACATTAATATTACCTCCCCCAGTGAATAGTTCATTTGTCTCCGGTGAACTCATCTTGATCCTTTTTCAACTAGTCATCCGAGCTGATAATCCTTACACATCGTCTTAATGTACTACTTATGGATAAAATATCCACGCATCTTAATGACCGACCTCTCATCAAAATTTCCCACAGGATTCCAAGTCGCCTCCTAACTCGGTGCTCCCAACTCCAGCTAAAAGCGCGATTCCAATTAAATCCTCTGGTTTCATAGATGCTTTCCAATCCTCCTGTAAAAGTTCCTTTTTTTTTTCTCTTGTGGTAAAACCTATAGTATCTGAAAAAAAAACCCTCATCGTTCTAAGCTCCTGAATTGAAGTACTAAAATTAATTAAAATTAGTTGTTTGGCAGTCGGTCTCATACACCTATTACATTTTTCAATCCAGTAGTATTATTTTTCTACATTATATAAGCGAGTTTTGCTTATATCTTAACCAGTAGTTTTTAGGCGCTATATCTTAAAATATCCTTTTTTTTCAATTCTCGCATTCCACCAAATTGGAAAAACGTCTCTATGTCGAGAATCGGGAAGACCGAAACATATCCTAATTGTTTTCTTAATCACGTACCAATAATTAATACTAGTTACATTACAGGTATACGCGGTACACTCACAGTACACCTAAAACCACCTAATCACTAATCAATTTCTCCTCGGCCCGCAGATAAAGCTTAATAATATTTTAAATCGATCCGAACAATCCATCACTTATGTAAAATCTCGCCAGGCGGTCGGTGTCATGATAGCACCTCCATTTATTTTAGAATTCTAACTAGTTCAACTAATTACTTATACTATATTTTATTATCTATAAATAGGGCTTATTGTAGTCCATCCACTTAATTAACCTATAAAAGCAATTAAAATAAGTACTTAATACTAAATACAATTCGAAGCCACATCCCCTCCCCAAGTGATTAAGCAGATAAGACTGGCGTCACACTACTCGTTTTGTCAACCAAATCTCGTCTCGTCCGTTCTCAAGCATCTTCCCATAGAACTCGGTGATCATCGGAGCCTCCAACTGAGCCCCTCCAGCATCTGTCCCACCTGATCGATTCTAGCCCTCCTCAACCGACCTCTCTCAATTCGTTCTTACACTATACGGCCTGGAGTCCTCACATATATAGTATTTCGAGTTGTAGTGAAATTGTTTTTTTTCTAAAATAGGTATACAGCTCCACACTAATCGATCCAAAACACGGTTGCGTAGTTTCCTTCCAATTGTGAATCTCCAAGTCTCCACATACCAGTGCCCTCCCATATTTCAATAGCATCACTTTTAATATCAGTGCTTACAATTTTATTTTTATACGTTCATCCGCTCCATTAAGTCCTCGTACATAACGGTTAAACTAGAACTAACTTAACCAACAAACTTATTATTATTACTATATTTTCCTTATATACATATTTGGCATTTGTTATTTGCATATCAATGGTTGGATGCGTTGTCAAAGTTCTTCTGTAAAAACCGCGGACACGTACGATCCACTTAAATCAATGCGCCTACTTAGATAACTATTGTATATTATAATGATAATACTAATGGCAACATTCCTGGCTTGTAAATAGAAGACTTACATTTATGTCTTATATAGCGATGTTACTCCACCTGTCATTTTACTATACCATTCAATCTCATTTAATTAATTACTTATAATATATCATACTTCGTAATTTTAAGATGAATTCTTAGCCGTAGAAATCCAAACGTCTGATTTGCATTTGTTTACACAATTATATTTTCATTTCATCCCAATTCGGTCATGTCGGCAATCCCAAGAATTGTTGTGTTCTAAAAGGATAACAAATGTCGCCCACCATACAATCATATTACCCCTATTTTTTCTGTTATATCCTAGGTTCTTAACGCTATGCTGAAAGAAAAAAAACCCACAAAGTTCCAGGGTAATTTTTAAGGTTCATTGCTAGATCGAAGCATGATATACAACCATTATGCATTTGGATAAATCTGCCTAATAATTTAATTAACCTTTATTAAATTAAATCTCTCAATAACGTTACACGATGTATCAATTGAAGTCGCTTTACAATTAAGTATCTATTTGTGAAGATAATCCGGGGACATGTTTGTACTTAAGTTATTCCTACGTTTTAAAAATGGTGTATTATCATAACTCAAAAGATAAAATATTATTGTTTACTTAAATGCCCACAAGAGCGTTGTCGATAATAAATAAATAAATACTAAAATAAACTCTGTTTTAATACTCGTCTTCTTTCATTTGCACGACGCAGGTCACAAATATCGCACAAAAGGATCGAACCCTTACAACTAATTTATTATCTCCATCTGGTCCAAAGTCATCCAGAAACTATCCTTTTTGTTTTCTTTGAAACGTTTAAAATCTTAAGTTGAAAGTTATAGGTTACAGCTTATTCATATAATAATTAATGGCCCTCCCAAGATGTAGAAGACTTGTGACAGTTATTGACCAGTCTGGCATTCGTCTCCTAAAATGCACATGTTGCACAAATACATGTTTTCTAAAATCTCATCCCGGCGGCGATACATATGCGTCAGATGTATCCAACCATTTTATCTTTCGGTCCAGAGTCTAAATTTATTTTCTGAATTAATTCACTTAGTAGAACCCACTAACTTGCTTTGTAATATGAGTTTCCAATATTTTATCTCCATCCACCTCGAAGATGGCGTAAACTAAGTACAAAATCACCTTGCAATATAAGTAATTGAAACCTTGTAAACGATCTCTCGTATGAAAATATGTAAGAAGTCATTTTCGTACAAAATGTCATAATGTAGAATTTTTTTACACACTATTTTGCCGATCGAGCAATAGAGGAGGTAGTTACAAACTAATATTACTGACGGAGAGATATTTATAATCTAACTTACTAACTACAAACTAATTTATGCGAGATAAAATAATGCATCCATTATTTTCCGTTACAATATAGATAGTGTCACTCTCAACGTATCTCTAAATTAAAGATTTCGGCATATCCTTCGATGAAACCATTCATTCATCTCACACACTAACGAAATCACATATATGCTACCAAATACTGTATTAAGGCGATGGAAGATATCAATTCTCTTATACGCGGCTGCGGTCCGTAGCAAATTAGACTACAATTCGACAATTTAGTCTCCATCCTACCTAGAATCTTCTTAATCCTCTAGAGGTATTTTGTAATTTTTCCTGAATCTTTACTTGAAATAAATATATATATATATTTTTTTTTTTTTCCATTCTATCTTATTATGTTCACGTACAGGTTTCCATTAAAATTAATACTGTGCACTTCTACAATTTTTTATTTTCTTGTTCCTATCTATACTATGAATCATTCTGCTTGACTCGCACATGCTTCCATATATACTTTTACGAAAGTCCACGAAGTGCAATTATAATATACTTAAATAAATAAGTGAAGATAATAACCTCCCGTTTGATTATTAACATGACTACATCCCTATGTATAAATAATAATAAGTAAGTCGGTGATAATTGGCAGCCAACCCAACGGTTTATCTCCCCTGTTAACGCAGTGTCGAGATGCAGAATGTTTTTTTCTGACCTCGGTCCTTGCGAGTTAACGTGCTAGATGTTCTTGGTATTAAACGTGCGAGGTGTAAAATAACTTCGACCCTAAGTTTTTTTTGTTGTTGAACGTATTCTAAACACTTGAGAAAGCATACTTTCGGTTCAAAAAATAATAAATGGCTCTTCTCATATGGACAAATAATCTCTCTCTCGCTTAAAACACCATCGTCCACTTCAAAATTCAGAGAATTTGGAAACACATTACTTTTAGCCAAAATATAATCTCACGCCCATAAATTAGAAAAGGATACTACTACAAGTCAAGTGTTAGGTCCTATTTCTTATTACTCATAGCCCTAAAATGCACGACTAAAATAATAAACAGCGATTTGCTTAACCAAACGTAAATTTAACATTTCAACCGTATCAATGAGAACTACTTTGATGTACTAATTATATAAAGTAATATAAATGCCAAACGGATTTATAATATCTTTACCTAATGCTAATTGGTATATGACGAAAATTAATTAGTTCATCTTTACTATACCAGGCGTAAGAATACTACAATGTATATAATTTTTATACGCACATCCTTTCAATTATCGTTTACATTTTGACCCGATTTGCCCAAAGGACAACACATACAGTATATAGTACTTTTAGATAACAAAATAATATTTATATTTAATAAATCATCCGGAAATTCATTTATATTTCGACTTTTTTTTTTTTTTATATATATCCGATCGTAATACGTTTTTTTTTTTTTTTTTTTATATATATATTTTTCTAATGTAATCGGAATAAAATATTTCGCCTATATATAACACCGCGGCATTTAAACAAAGCTATGTGCTTCATAAATAGTATATAATTATGAAACAGACATTTCACCAAAACGGCAACGTGACGTTTCAAATCGATAATATTAAACAAAATAATAAATTGGAGCCTTCATAAATCTTTAAATTTAGGTTATCGATTTAAACGACCATCCAAACACATGTGGGCACTCTGTCCGACTTCGAAATATATTCATACAATAGGTATTTACAATTTCAAGAGTATTAAATTCTGATCATAGAAATGAATATTTTAATTTTATAATTTTAGTAATCTATAAATGTCTTAAAATTTATTTTTTTATTTAAGTCACGTCGCGTGGTATTTTTAAACAGAAATATAACCTATAAATTCAATTCTAAATACGTGCAATTATATATTTATTTTCACAGCCATACGATTAATAAAATGGATACTATAATTCAGATATTTGATATTGAAAAAACTGTCTGACGGGCTCCTGGTCACACGGCGCCACTGTGATGGACCTGTTTTGAAGATCCTTAATTCTCGGTGTCTCGAACAATGCATCTCGAATAGAGCCAGGAACAAATAGTTAGAATTGTTATCTCTGCATGCTGGTGCGTGTGTGTGTGTGTATTTGCGTAATTGTAGCTCGTTTCAGGAACACTGTCTCTGGGTATTAACCACTAGAGATCCTACTATCATCCTCTTCAACTGTACTGAGATACGGGGTGTTCGGAAAATCCTACAGGAACCCACCTGATACGCTCGTAAGCTACATACAGTTTGTGGCGCACATGACGTATGTTGAGAGAACCGAAACCGCCGCGGAATCGTCACCTTAGCCTGTAGCCTCTTGTAGGTGACGACAAGGCATAGTAGCGGATCTAAATTCTCTCAGCGATTGGTCGCGAAATCAACGCGACTCGCCCATATATCAGTGCCAAACTATACTTCACCATCGGTACCAGACGTCCTGAAGGTCAGCCTAAACCCTTTCGCTCACGTTCGAAATCCTTCAAGCAGGCTTACATACCAGAATATTCGGTTCAGCTCGCTGGCCGAAGGAAGTAAATAAATAAATATATAAATGCAGCTCCTCATTTTGTGGTGTGTAATATCTCCGAAGTCATTCAACAATGGTAGTAGCTGGTTAATTCCTTTTGTGAGTTAATCGTGCAATATATAATATAACAAATGGCTAAAATACATATTGATACTTTGATTCTCCATGATTACACCAGTTTATATTATTTCAAAACCGAGTTCTGCAGCAACCAAGGTGGTTATCGTTCAATTATAATTTTGAGTAATCATAAAGAGTCAAAACATATATTACAAATGCGATGAAATAGTATGATAATCAACAAAGGCATGCAAAAGAAACTCATCAAGATCCAAGCAGGTCCTCGCTGCCGACGTCCTTCTGGGCACCAACACACGTCTCTCGCGATAATATCCGGATCGAATAAATGGTCCGCCAACACTTTCGCGACGGTCGTAAGGTCATCGATTATCACTTTAACACATTGGATCAACTCCAACAATCCTCGCGGCCGCGTAAACTCAACCGTCCGAGTCCGTTTCAAGCTACCTCGTCCCGTTTCCCGCGCCCTTAGATTTCCCGGTTCAAAAGCCACCCTCACACATACGAACTCCTCTCCCTCCCGAAACCGACTGTCTGGAGAAGCGTTCGCCACCCCCGCTCATACTGTTCTCCTTCCCCGCCCCGCCACTCTCGCCCCTAACCGACCCGCTCTGGAATTTCGTAGAATTCGTATTTTTTTTACCATTTTGATATATGTGGATCATCACATCTTGTATGCGTTTTGACCGGTCTCAGCGAATTATTTCGACCGATCTAGATTTTGAACTACCCGGATAGCATACCTAGTAATGATTCGCCTCCGATGAGCAACTGACAGAGAATCGCCAGTTGAAAAAAGCTGTGACCGTATAAACAGACATACCACCATACAAAAATACTAATGGTCTTAATCGAAGAACTCAAATGCGCTTAATCACCAGGTATGAACCGCTAGTGCTGTATAAAATTTTGATAAGATCTGCGCTTACCTATGCTGACCCCTGGACTCTAGAAAAATATGAAACAAGACTAAGTATTATTATTATATTCGAAAGAAACATCACCAGGAAAACGAAGTGTGGCTTAGGCGTATACTCTTTAACTTTATGAACTTTACGACCTGTACGAGCTGAAAGTCACAAAATTAGTCAAATTAGAGAGGCTTCGATAACTTGACCATATTCCCGTAGGATCATAAGAATATCGTCTAAAATAGTTAAGCCAAGTTTATAAGCTGTCTACCATCTTCAACACAAGTCGCATCTCGATTGTAACTCTACCGACGCCACTCGAACAAAAGGGCTTGCATCGCCATAGTAACTCGTTACAATCGGCATGTGTTACTGTAATCATATAATACAGAGGTTATTATATCCTCACGCGTGCTGTAATAATTGTACAGTTCTCAATAGTCTGTATTTATCCTCTACTTTGGCCCTTCAGTAGGAACCTCGAGATTCCTTATTTACTGTACGCAGTGACTCCATATCAACCGTGGCCAACACGATGATGTTAGAATTGGTTCTGACAATTGCCTCATCACCTTGGATATACCAGTCTGGCTAGTCACTGTTTAAGGACCGAATACACTAAGGGCCCAGTTAGATCTCCATCTCCAGCTTCTTGCCATATAAATGCTTGGATCTCCGCTGACGATATTCCTGTCTTCACTGATCATAACCTGTTGCCTCTCGTCTCCGGGTGCCATCTCCGTTCTACGAGGTGACCCAGGTCCTCTCTTCACATCCTGATTTATATTTGTGCCCGGACTCCAGGTATTTAACCTCATGTATATTTGTGTGATCAACAAGTGCATACAAATCATCTGTGAATACAAGGACTGCTCCGCGGAATCCTTCTAAAACAGGGGTCACTCGCTATTTCTCAATACCTACATGAGGTAACCAAATAGAATCTTTCAATAAACTATCTTTTTTAAAGACCATTAACTATTGAGTACGTACTGTGAGGACAGCTGAACCTTCTGTACGATAATTTTAAGTATCATCTCACCTACATCTTAATAACTAAATCTATATAAAAAATACCTGATCCAATCTGTATCTCCGTCTGGTATAATAAATGTAATCGTATAACTGATTTCTTTGTTTATACTTGAGATACCTTCACTTGAATGTGATTGAGATGAAATTTATGAGCAACTCTTTACCGCTGTCTAGCCGAAGCAAAAAATGTGAGTATGATGAAGACTAGTAGTGAACAACCTTCAAAATAAAAATTTCATGCGTAATTCCCTAAATGATTACTTAATAATAATTAGAACACATTCTTATTGTGAAGTTGTATTTATTCAGAACATAGGTCTGTGATATTTTAAATATGAATTAAATATATTAATTAGAAAGATATACATATAAAATCAATTTTAACGAAAAATATTGTTGTTGCGCCACCGGGATTCGAACCTGGATCTAGATTCTGTGAAAATAAGGTAGATGGCTCTTTCAAATAATGGAACGATTAAATGTATTAATATCAAAAAGGTAACATATAGGTTCGAAAATTGTCGATAAAAATATTGTCGCTGTAGCATAGTTGGATAATGCACCTTCCCCGGTTAGGAAAGAGATCCAGATTTGAATCCTGGTGGCGCAACAACAATATTTTTCGATTAAATTGATTTTATATGTATATCTTTCTAATTAATATATTTAATTCATATTTAAAACTTAATAATAAACCTAAAGGAAGACCAAGAACAGGTAAACCCAAAATGAGAAGGCAAGGCAATATTATAAATCAATATATATTCATTATTGGCGACAGCAATTGGCGGAAAGTAGTTCAGCGTAGATTCTTAAAAAAACCAGGACCCATAGACGAATCTAGACCCAGAGAGGATAATTATGATGTTGAAATAGATTGGTTGAAATAATATAACTATTATGCTAAAAAATATCTTCATTTTAAGTCAAATCTAAGGCTAAATAAAAAACAGTATGATTTAATCGTATATTTTAATCCAAAAGTTTAGTCATAGAGTTGACAATCAAATATATATTCTAATTAAATTATATTGTTTTTTTAATGAGTCCAAAAAAATCACTTTAATAAATTTTTTTACGATAAAACAGCTGAGGCTTCACAATTTTATAAAAAAAAACTTAAATGTTTTCAATAAAATATTGTTTTTGCGCGTGTTTAATATTCTTAGATTGGTAGCCCAGGGTTTTCTGTTGGCGGTGTGCCTGTTTGACTTGACAGAAGGTATCCATCGGAATCGGTCCGCTATCAAAAAACGCTCTAGGAATTTTATTCGGAGCACGACAAGAATTTTCAGAGACTGGCCGAGAATATACAACACCAGGAATCAGCAAAAAATCAGTCAGCAATCCAGGTTAGTGGTGATCTGTCTTACTAGAGTAACACGGTTTTCTTATCAATAGAAAACCCAAGAGTAAGATTCATCGCTATGGAAGGTGTTTTACACGCGCAATGTTGAGATGAAATGTAATTTTACTTTGCGGAAATAAATTACTGCCAAAGTAAAACAAAATATTTTCAGATGGAAATTCAATCGCTTTCAAATTCATAAACACGTATTAAATCATCATTAAACACGGAATATGTCTGAAATTTTATATAAATAAAAATAATAAAACATAATCATAAACTTAATGTACAAGGACAACGTGCAGAGTAGGATTTAGTGAATATTCTCCTCACTATGCTTTTCAAAAGCAAACCTTTCTGCATTCTTTGACCCTCCGTTAGTCACAGCTAAAATGAAATGTGATGAGGACATGGGAGACCGTAACATGAATAATAAAGATTTGCATGCTTTTTGCTTACCTATACACAGTTTTAAAGAATTTTCAAACAAAAGTACTCACATAGTCTACGACTAGGTAAGACGGTAAAAGAATTACTGGGATCGAGAAATAATTAAATACCTACGTTCAATCATTTTTTTATACTATCTATACAAAATTAATCATTAATCTTAAACGTGACTACGATTAAATTATGCATGTTTCAATAGAATAATTTGTTTTGTTATAAAACAATATCTCAAAATACTAAAGCTTTCTTAAATTTTTTTTTTTTTTAAATGTTAGGGCTCCTGACTGATCGTGTTATATGGGAGATATGGCACTCATGGTACCTGCAAACGAATGAGACTCGTCTCGAAAGTCGCTTAATACATTGTTAAGCGCAGGGCGAGCAATGACTCATTGCCAATTGTATTTTATACGCTTAATAGTATAACGTAATAGATGCACACCGATCATGACCGACAAATCAAAACCTCATTCGTGTACATGCGCCATCAAGAGTCATTTTAAGTAACTTTGAATTATTACGGGATTCTGAATATGAATATATTATTATTTTCACATTGTAACTCTTATCAAGAGTAGTGAATATTAGGGACTACAAGATGATTAGATTGCAATAGTGATTTGAAATATGACGTATAAAATAAGCTCTTAAATTAATATTAAAGCTACATTATGATCGTACTTAAATCGTTGTGTTGTGATATTTTCCTCAGTACTATAAACTTAAATGATCACCTATTGTGTTTCCTACAATGTGTAATATAACACGTTCAGCCATAAATGTGAAGAGTCCCCGGGACATAGTTATCATTATATATCGTTATGAACTGCCACATATTAGCTTTAATCTGCACCCGTTAAATTAATATTAATATGGGAATTGTGACCCGGAATGGTCTCTAAAAATGTATTAGTATTGTATTGTACAATGATAAGTAAAACGGAAAGAAATGCTGTAAACATTACAATGCTATAATTTTCTGTGGAGGAATGTGTTAGGCAACTGAACTCGTAAGAAGACATTCTAAATTATTTATTATAGTTATTCGTAACCAATCACAGTATGTCGTTACGAATAAGTTGTAATTCAAGTTGATCTCGCTGAAAGTTCGCCTCAGCTCGCATCTCGAGTTCTTATCAACTCCGACACTTGTTAATTCCCTTCTATCCTTTAATCATACAATTTTCATGAAACTTCTTCCAGTCATCTCCCCATGACCCGCGGCTCTTTCGCCTTACCCTTTTATGAGTTATAACTTTATATATTTCAATCTGCGAGATAAAGCTTCTGGAGTTATAGAAATATGTACAGAATTTCGAATAATTATTATTCGTGAAATGTTCTCGGAATTCAAAAAGAAGATCCTTTTAAGGCCTTCCAGGTTTATTACTATATTCATTATCTTTATTTCAAGATGAATTACCGCTTTTTGTAAATATAACGTTTTAATTACAAAGTAGTAAAAACAATACATTGTAAACAAAATGATGAATGAAACATGGACAGTGATGTATCGATCTTTTTTTAAAAAGTTTAATATTTCATGGCAATATTTGCCGTTGAATAGCCAAGTTGCTCAGGGTTTTGGCAATAAGCTCGTCAAGGATTTATTATTCATTTACGTTTGTACATAACATATATAACAGTAACATTTCAATTTAACCTCAAAACTACGAGGCAGTTCTTTAATAATTCAGATAATTGTATTGTAGATTGATACACACTCTACACATTTTAACTAATCACTTAATTAATTGAGCATTTTAATGTATTATACCGAAGGAATTAAAAGTTGTCCTCTCCTCACTTCTGTATATTAAAACTTTTAATTCAGGCACGTGATTTTATCAAATTAATATTTCTGTTTATTTTAAGTCTGTTTAAGAACTGTGTCTTGTATTTCGATCACAATCTATAATGATCTGTAAAGTATTCATCGGTAAAGCGTAAAATAAAATAATTTTTCCCAAACGTGTTGCGAGACAATCATTCAGTCAGAAGATGCATATCGCAAGGCAGGTCCTCCGGCCGAAGCATCTTAAAAATCAGATACGTTATTTTGACGGACGTATGTGTAAATCCTCTACAGTTGTGCTGGCGACTATCCCTACTGTACTCGGTATATTTGTAATTCGACTTGTCAAAAGTTGTGTCGAAGAATTACGTAGTTTGATATGGGATGTCTTGGAATAATTCATTGTTTATTTCAAACACTCCAAAATGTATGATACTAGTCGTCATATATTCGGTAAAATGATAATTAAATGTAAATATATTTTCTCAATTATTATTAATTGTATTTGCACAAAAGCTAAGTAAATTTCACACATTCAACACAAACTAATGTCTAGTATTACAGGGGTGTGTAAATGGGGTAAGTGTATAATATAATGAGTGAGCATCTCTACACCTACATTATATGTGTTTCCATTTGCTAGAATAGGTCTTCCTTGGGCATTCATTATATTTGCACAAATGAATATGTCACACCGCGTAGGTGGTACTTCTGACTGCGGCTGCGAAATGCGGAGTGTAGGAGGCTTCAACAATTCAAGCTTTTCTGTGTTGACAATAATATTAATTTTCCTCCGTGGAGGTCTTAAGGGAGCAAATTATAATCACTTTTGGCGCGAATTAGTGACAACACGGCGTAAACTTTGCGCTTTATAGAGGATGGGATGAGAAACTTCCGCAAAGCGAGATAAATTTTCGAATCTCGTCGTATTCATATTTACAAGATGCTGAATCGTTTAATCTGATTCAAATATTGTAAAAAGCTCGCTTCGTAAGTCATTTTAAAAATATTCGCATACGTGTTTTAATTAAATTAAGTATTAAAAGTTGTAGGTGTGTTAAAATAATTCAACATTCATTTTATAAAATTAAATAATTAATACTTACAAATTATTTTTTATTCTTATCATTATTCTATTATTTATGTTTTTTAACGTAAATATTTATAAAAACAATATAATATTTTACTAGTTTAGATCGAATCAAAATAAATTAGTACAATTATATTCAGGCGGCGATACATCTGAAACCAAAAAGATCCAAAATTAAGGCGGTTCACGCCTTTTGAAATTGCCTTTGGCCTTTTGAACAACTCATTGTTTGTTCCCTGCGGAGAACCAAAAACATAATTATTAATTCCTTGATTTACAAGTTTTCAGTAGTTTTATTGGTGCTCGAATAATATGAAGTTCACAAACTTCATAGATCGACAAGTTGTTACTTAAAAAAGATTTAAATAAAATACTTAATTGTCGATTTTAAAACATTCTTTCAGTCTATGTAATCTATATAAGTATTTGAATGGTTAATAAAATGTGTAGGTATTTTATTTTAAATAATAATAATATTCAATTACTCGTATAATTTGTTTGTACAAATAATGATCTCTTTTACCTATTCGTAAATTGCGTAAATTCAAATTCTGCTGAAAAGCACAAAAACCAATTAAATTCACGAATGATCCAATATCGCGCAAATACATAGATTTTTTAAAAATACATCCCACTAATGTATGAAATAATAAATCATATTTTACAGTACTGATCAATGCGCCGTTTGAGAAACGTACAACCGAGAAAAGCTGGCTGCAAACAAAAATAGACAATGACGAACGATTTTTTAAAAGGATCGTACGTTTTAAATATTTTTCTTAACTTCAACAAGGCATATCACTACCTAACTGCTTAATTCGTAATTGTACAGAACTATTTTATTTTATTCGGAAAACATAGTTTATCAGTAAATATGAAAATTATAAAAAAACCTGAACAATAATTAAACCAAATACATATTTTCTCAGAAGATACAATATACTCTATACAGTGAGTACAATTTAAAATTGTAAAAATACTATAATGCAGAAAAATGTGAGAGAAAAAGTTGAGAATAAAAATATAAACAGAGCAAAAGAGTTATAAAAAATTAAATAAGAAAATATTCGAGGGAAAAGGGAAGGTGAGAGGAAAGGAAAAGGAAAATGGGATAGGGAATAAAATATACGTGATAAAAATAAAAATAAAATGTAAAATAAAAGCCATTAAAGTTTATGTATTAAATTTTGATTTAATTAAGGTAACTGAAGTATTGAAATAAAGGGTTTCTCGGTAGAAAAATGAGTTTTGTTTGGCATTGGTGTTGCAATGTGGAAGATTAAATGTAAGATTAGTTCTGGTTGACCTGGCTGGCACCCGAATGGATATGCGCCTGAGTAAATCAAGACAGTCTACTTTAGAGTTGGCTATTTTGTGTAGAAAAATTACATATGCCATGTTTCTTTAAGTTTGTAGTGATGGAACTTTAAGAATGATAGATAACTCAGCAGTGTTAGTTAAGGTTCGATAACTACGAAAGTTAAGATATTCCAGGAAGCTGTTCTGTATTTTTTTGATTCTATTAATTTATGTGGTATATCTTGGATTCCAGACTTGGGAGGCATATTGAATGATACTTCGGACATATGTACAGAGTTTTCATGGTGTTTATGTTATTGAATTGTTTACATACCCGAAGGATAAAACCTAACATTTTGGTTGTTCTTGATATAACATGGTTAATGTGCAAGTCTAAGAGTAATTTAGAATCCTATATAATCCCGAGATCTTTAGTTTTAGATTTCTTGGTCATAACTATCTTCTGAATTAATTCCATCACTCCCGCACTTTGCAATTACAAATTGTGTTGCAAGATGTTTTGAAATGTTATCTTGTAAAACCGCGATAATTGAAATAATTTTGTCGTTGGCGTTTGATCAAAAAATGAAGAAAAGTTTCATAGAGAATTACAAAATTGTAAAAGTTCATCATCGCAAAAATGTGTTCCCATGGGTACATATTTTAAAAATTTACTGTGGTTTACGTGTAATTGATATTTGAATGATATGTAATAAATATGAAGTGTGTCGACCGGCGGGTAAATGAGCTCGCCATTTAGGTATGGTAGGAGGGTGTCCAAGAACTATAATAAGGACGACGCGGGCTGAAGGCGGTCTCTTTTTATTTTCCTTTGACACCACTCGTAGCTTCAACTCTGTATTGTTTTATAACAAATTATTGACATTTAATTATGAGTAATTAATTCTTCAAATACTTGGACAATAATCGCCCCATAGTTCGGCCGAATCAACCGGCGAACCTTGAGAACACTACATAATATATACCCTAATATTTAAGGTATATTTCAGGACCCGTCAAAATAAAGCAAATTTTTAAAACCTTGTGAAAGTTTATTTATAAGAATACGTTAAAAACATTAATATACGTATTACATTATGATATAGTTTATTTGTTTATGTACTGTTTTTAAGTTTGTAAGATACTCTTCTTTGTTCAGATTCGAAGAAATTTCACTGGTCATTTTTATTGTTTCCGAGGTAAGTTTGTAGAACTCCATAATCACATATGTGAAAATAAAACACTTGTTTTTTTATTCTACTCGTTTAAATCTAAACGTTTTGATAATTGATAATGCTTTTATATGGCGAAATGCATCAAAAGTAAATTAAACAATTATTTTTATTTTTACGTATATGATGACTGGTCATATTTTTATATATCATGTCAGTTATTTTTATTGAACTGGTAGATTCTCAAAAATAAAATAAATATATAAAATTTTGAATTTTAACAATAATATTAAAAGTAGGGCATATAAATACATATATCAAGTATATGTACTAAACAATTTTTTTATCTTTAGAATGAGAACATATAATATTTTAATACACTGCCATACGCGGTTAAACAAAAATGAAAAAATAAAAATACTCCTAGACGTCTCTAAGAACAAATATGAATAAGATAGGATGGCTATAAAAGATGACATCAGCTTTGAAGAAGGGCAAAGAACCAATCAGCTTATATGAAGGAAACACGCTATCATAAACCTATCTAAATATTACCCTAAAGGGTCTTTTCTCGAGACTTTTTTCTGTATTTCACGAACACGGAAGCGGAAATCGGGAATCTTAAAGGTGTTTGTGAAGAGTTGAACTTTATTACCACACGCATATTTTGGGGAAATGCGCTCTTTTTGGTGTAACTTTTTGGAATTTTCGCGAATGGAAAAATTTCTAATAAATACTAGCTTTAAATTCCGGAGATAAATAAGTAGGTTTCTTGGTTTTGGATATCAACTGAACAAAATTGAGCATGATGTCATGCTAATGTAACAAATGTGCATAAGTATTATATTTAATAAATATTTTTTTTTGATTATTAATTTTATTAACTAATAAATTCCTTCAAATAAACTTGGTTACATCAAGGGCAACTGTTATTTTCATGTATTTTTATTTTTAAAATTATGATACAGTCTTATGGTAAGTAGGTTATAACGTTATATGTGGTACCTACCACGCACAAGGGTGTTGGGAATTAACATTAACAAGTTGGCAACACTGACCGCGTAAGGAAAGGAATCCAAGCAACGGTCTTTTTCGGATGACAGATAGCGATCTGAATGGACGGTCTAATCCACATCCCTTACTCATTCCACTTATTTAACTCATTCCTCATTCAATTCTTAAATTCTTCACTTTCTAATTCCTATATCTAATTATATACCTTGTTCTTAATTATTTCACTTTTAAATTTCTTCAAAGTGATGTTATTTCTACCTTTTTGTTAAAACTCCTTCTGCGGACATGATGGGAGAGGAGTCTTGCCATGACATACTGAATGCCACGGGAAGGACAATGAAGAAGGGGTACGAGGCGGTCTGCTAGACAGTACCCGACGAGATGATTTTTTCAACCGAGGAAGACGCAAGCAATATATGAAGAACCAAATGCAAATACATGATCCAGCCTTCGAAGACTGTGAATCTTAGCAGCAATGGACAATTACTTCGCGTAAACTGGTTGTAAAAGGAATTTTGTTGTGTACTAAGAATTTAAATCTTAAGATTTTTTTATTGTAGTATTAATCTTTCTTTTCATATTCGGATTTAAAACAAATAATTTTCTATTGTAGTATATTTGTTCCTTTACATTTTTTATTTAAAACTAATGGTTTTCTTGCTCGTGTTAACCAATTTATTTGCCAAGTTATTTGACAAACTGTCAATTGTACAAAATTATGTTTATTTAGTTTTGGAAATAATAGTTTCATTATTTTATTGTGGCAAAATTGCCGATATCATCTCTTTCATCACATCACATTTTGTGATGGAACGCTTAATGATTTATATTTTAATATTCTATTTTCCTGTTTCTTTTTGTATTAAACTTTGTGATTAAAATTTGAAATATTTTTATTTTATCCTGAGAATGCTAGCTAAAGTGAGAAGATTATGTTGAATTCTGTGAACGAGACCCACGCACTTCATGCAATCCTGTGAGCGAGCCGGTGGATGTACATACATGGCGTCATATCATGACGACCAAACTTCACAAGTTCCTAACAATCTTTTTGTTTTCGTACTTCACTTCTCTCGAAAACGTAAGCTCGTGTAGAGAAGTGGAATATATATCAATAAAATGTATTGTTTACAGTAGTGTTAAATGTTATATAATAAAAATAATAGCATTAGCTATAGATATATATATAATATTATAATTTAGGTTAAGGGTACATGATTCTTTTTAAGCTCACATTGAAGTGTTTTTTAATAGCATTTGATAGTTCTTTAGTATCATTAATTTTTAGATAATCTATTAAAGATTTTTTTCCCTACACGCGTATTATATAAATTTCCTAGACGCGTATCACGTACATTTTTTTTCCTAGACGCATATTACGTATATTTTTCACTAGACGTTTATTTATAATTATTACATTATTTACAGTTGCTTTCATCTTAACGTTGATAAAATAATCTGAATACGAATCTTCAAGTTACGTTATCTGGTTCTCTATATTAATAGATTTACAAATATTATTATTTGAAAGTTTTCAAAATTAGCACTCTACATTTTTCTTCTACGTTGGACCTAAAAAAATAATTAATATGCAATATTTAAACATCAATGGTCCTTATCTTAAAGAAAATTTTATTGATGTCTTTATTACATTCTATCTATTGGGAGTTTGATTCACCCCTTATATCGAGTTCAGGGATGGAATAAAGTGTAAAACGTACCCGACACGACCCCCTCACACTCGGTATGTACCTCGAGGGAGTCTTTAGCCTTTTAACTTAAGGGAGCTTGTTTCTCGTGACCTAAAAAAGGTTTTGCAGGCCTTCAATATGAAGTATAGATTTTCAAATCGATGTAGAGGGGCGATAAGCGATAAAGCGTGTTATAATGGCTGTACTTGTGGAAGAGATGGATAATGATAAATTAGAAAATATTTCAAAAATATAAAGTATACGAAAACATGAAAAATAAATACTTATTTTAATATGTAATGAGTAGCTTGTTTGTAAAATGGTTTAGACACTGTCCTAGTGAACTAGTTAATTATATTTTCATAGCATAAGCGTTTAGCTTAGTTTGAAAATAGTAAGAATATTGATGTACACTTTGCCGTAAAACTGCCATGCAGTTTAGCAAAAATAAAAAAATTAATATTTAAGTAATAAGGAATTATTTTTTTTAATATGTTTAATGTCACGTTTTAGAGAACTTTACTGAAAATGAATTCATAATAAAAATAACATCAGTTTTACAACATTTGACGGTTTTGTAAGTATTCCACATTGTATTTGCCTACCATTGTTTGATATCGCATAAAGTGACGTGATAAGTATGAAGCCAGTTTGGAATTCATTGTCAATTGGCTTCTTAGCATCTCAGTGTTTCAGGTTCCTTAAATACATTTTTGTGGCATAATATTAGCTAACATATTTATTGTGCATAAAGTTATATTTTGTAAATGAAAGAGACAATGCATGTAATGCGAAATGATAGATCATACATTAAATTACATGAGCAGTTGTAAAAACCTATAAATTCAAAATATGATAAAACTTCTGAGAATATTATATGTCCATTTGCTTGTCATCCTCCACATAGGTCCCTCATGACCAAGGATCACAGTCTCCATGAACTCCCGCCATCTCGACTATACTCCTTCACTTTTTTCGGCATCCTGCAGATCATTAGGCTATCACCAGAGAAGTGTCTGTTATCTTTTCCATATGATCGGTCCAACGGGTGGGGGATTTTCTTTGTCCTCTTCGTCCTTCGACGTGATCCACCACAACGTGTTTCTGCAATCTATATATTCTTGCAAAATGCCCATAAAATTGAAGAATTCGTCTGAGGTAAACGATTGAGAGTATGTCCTTGATGTTTAACTGTTTCAGAATATAGACATTTGTGCATCTCTCCATGGTATGTGCAACACGTGTCTCCTGCACCACATCTTAGAGACATCAATCTGTCTTCTCTCCCTTGACTTCAAGGCCCATGTTTCCACATCATATCAAATATAAAATACAGTAAAGACTATATAAGCCTAACCTTCATACCACGGTCTTTCCAAATTTTGTCACGTCTAGAAATAGTATTTTTAATTATAGACATGATTTTTACCTCACAGCTAGTCAGTAATAATTGTTCATCAAAGCTGGGTATGTAAACCAATGATCATTAGGTTTGTTTTTCCTTGTTCATTTCAAGGTCTGGAAGGGCATCTATTCATGAAAGCTAGTTATGTCGACCAATGATTATTAGTTTTATATTTTTATTTATTATCTTTGTTTTATTAACCACTAAAATGAGTTTAAATACATCTACCGGTTTCGAAAAATACCATTTTCTTCTTCAGGATGTCATAACTAACTAAAACATATATTGTTTCTTTGACAGAATCTATTTTTAAAAAATCTATTTTTAAAAATTTTAGTACCTAACTCAAATCATTACTTAAAACAAATTTACTCGAATAATTTTTAGGAAAAAATTTTAGAATAATTAGTAGTTAAATTTAGTTGGTTGTTTATAATTTTTTGATTAGTTTTACACGCTTTATTTATCTCCAACGATTCCAAATTATTTAATTTGTGACCAACACCGTTTATATGCAAAATTGACAATCCCAATTTTTTATCAAAATCATGACCATTTTCTATCAAATGATTAGCAAATTCTGAAAACCCACTATTGTTCGAACATCTCAAATGCTCCCTTACTCTTATATTAAAATTTCTACCCGTTTTACCAATATAAAATGCAGCACAATCCTTGCAACTAAGTTTATAGACACCAGAATTGCTAAATTTATCATCTTTGTCTTTAGAATTTGAGTAAATTTCCTATACTATTATTTGTATAAAATGCCGTTCTAATGTTTCGTGGTAGGTGTTTAGATATTTGACTCGAAAAGTTATTTATGTATAAAATCCTACGCCAATAATCATTATTATCATTATGTTTTATCTGTGATTTATATAAAAATTGATTATTATATTATTTTAATTTATTTTTTAAAATAGTGTCTATCAAACCTGTATTATACTTATTATACTGTATTATCTTAACCGCAAAGATAATATTGCTGATTTTAAAAGTATTATTAGTTTTGTTTTTCCTTGTTCATTTCAAGGTCTGGAAGGGCATCTGTTCATGAAAGCTGGTTATGTTGATCAATGATCATTAGTTTGGTTTTTCCTTGTTTATTTCAAGGCCCAATGTAGCAATGCAAGTTGTATCATTCGCACAACTGTGATTTGTAATCTTTCTGTCTCTAATTTTCACTCAACCGTTTGTACCTTATTATATAATTATAATTATACACAATAAACAATGGAATTATGCGATTAATAATACATTATTATTAAAATGAGTTTTTTATTTATTTCATATCATTTGCAATCATGCGTGTGTTTCTAATAATCTATTCGGAGTAATAAATGTGTTTGTATGCGATTATCTACTGCGTATAAATTATCATTTGAAAACAGATTTGAGAGTTCAGGTGGAGGGTAATAAATTATATTCGGTGTCTGCTCTCAGTTGTTTGTGAATAATCTCCATCCACGGTCACCACTTCCTGTCGGTTGCTGCTCTCCGGGATAACTTTCCGCGAGAGTAGGGGAGTGACGTCACGGCCCATTTAACGTGACACACCTTTATACGTTGGGCACGATCCCAAACATTGTTGACGGCTCGAATGTTATCGCTTCAAGTTTTAATTAAATTGTAACAAATGTTGATAATCATCATCTAATCTAATCACATTGTATTCGTTGTACCAGTCCGTCATTTAGCTCATCTCAGAAAACATTTCTAAATTTAATACATCGTTTGAAATACCCGACGGCTGGGAATAAGAGTAGCTCTTAACCTACTTCGTTTTGTAACTTATCTTCGATCAACTTCTTTTTCTGTCAACACACTTGAAGAATTATTCACAAGCGTAGTATCATCACAACATTGACGAGATGATGAAACATACTTGAAGAACAACGAGTTCCAAAGTGGTCAATTGGTCTGGTGACGCCTGGTACATACGGTAATTAACCTTAGTATTTATTGCACAACTGATTACCTGCGATGAAATGCATCACTTGTCTCGAAGAGGAGCCGAAATATTGGATAGGCGCTTGTTTCTGGAGAATAATCATAGCCTAGAATATTCACTCTTATCAATAGTATTGCCCTTTTATTGCCATTTATTTTCAGAATAAAATAATATGGATTATTTCTTACAACCGTTTCGGCGTAATAAGATATATAAAGCAGCTAGCTAGGAAGGTTTCTGAAATACACCAAAGCTTTAAAATACACAAAATTATTGCAGTAGTAAGCCTTTTCGTAACATCACATTTTATATTATATATGCATTCAACCTTTGATTTTGCATACCTAGTATGTGCTTTCATTATTTTACATATTGTATTGCACATTGGTATTTTATATATTTTCACGTTTACTTACCTTGTATGTTTCATTTTCTATTTGATTGTGTTTTGCCTTCAATGAATTATTTGATTTTGTGAAATGTAATTTGTTTGCCGATTTGCCCTAAAACAGACTTGCCTAAAATCTGTGACAAAAATATATGTAACTAACTATCTTCTTTTTTTTAGCTGTATAATGCTTATATGCTATGTGTGTCTAAATAAATGAAATAAAAATATATTGTTACAGCGCTTTCAAGCTCTGGCGGATCAAATGCCAGAAAGCACTGCCACCGATTAGCTATGTCTAGGTGCGGCGCCGGATGTTCTGTCAGACAGGTGGAAATAAACCGAACGAAGAAAATTGATTATGACCCGTTTCAACCACAGTTCTTCCTAGAAAAGTTTGCCGCCTTCAAAATTCAACGTGGAGTTACATCCGAGTAGAAATTTCCATCTCCTAGTTTCCAAGAAATTCAGCGGGCGCGCCATATTGAAATCCAAATTGTGAGACCTAGACTGGTCCACCCTGCAGCCAGCCGGGAATCTTCTCTCCATTTCTGCCAAACGATAGTCACAAATTGCGGGTGAATAAGAGCGCTAATAATCTCCTGATACACCGCGTCCAAAGTGCTTTCCCGTTTCGACGTAATTATCCCCGCACGTTTAATGCGACCAAATGATATCCTCCGTTAAGAATTTAATAATGCCATAAGCGACAGCATCTGCACCATTTATCGTAGAAAATAAAAACAAAACACCCCTATTCTTAAACAGCCCATAATACACACATGAGATGAAAGAGCAAGAGGTCCTTACGGACCCGGTACTCTGTAGACAGTATACCAAAGTCCAAAGCTTCGGGCGGGCAGCTGACCGACCTGTCTCTCACTGCCGTCCGCCTGTTCTCACCTTCACCGCTAAAGAAACGCTCCGTGCGCCCTGATTAGTGCGGAAGTTCTCAAATGCACCAATCACGCGCATTCCAATTTGAAATTCTATCGCGGCGTCCACAGTGACGATTTGTAACGTGACAATATATATTTATTCTATTAAGAGCGTATTTTTTACTTGAATATTTTCGTAGGGGTCTAACAGAGTAGCTGACTTATAGATGGTTAATTTTGAATTTAAATCGACTAAAACTAAAAAATTCGGTGAACGCGCCAGCTAATTTAAATTTTCGTATTGCGATATTATGTGATTCTCGGAATTGTTTACTTTGTTTATTCTAAACACTTCAACAAAGGAAATTTCAAAAAAAAAAGCTACAGAATACACATGGGGTAATATATTTTGGGACATCTATTATTTCCTGCTATAAATTTGGGAGACATGACAGCGCAATACTCCTTAACATCCCTTGTCTCTCTAGAGCATTGACATCTCCCCTTTCTGACTCGTCATCAAACACAACTTATCTTATTAAAATCTGGATGTTTACTCAAATATTATTTGTACCACCTTCCGCCCGTCTGTTGTTCCTCCCCTGCCCTTCCCGCGTGTCAAATAAGTTTGAAGAACCCACCTACGTGTGTACTCGTAATCTTTTGTTTTGTAGCAGTATTATATTTTTATATTTTATAGCATAAGATTATATTTTTTCGTGAAAAGTTAACCGAGTATGTGGACTTATATAATTTTTAATAAAATATACAAGTGAATTACGTAATCTGTATAATTATGTACATTGCATTTTGACATGATTTAGGAAATGTGATCTAAGATTATTGCTTTTAATAATGTATTATTTTTAACATCTCGAGACATTATTTAACAATGTTGAAGTACGAAATACCGTATGACTAAGCGAGACATTTTATTATTTGCATTTAATGTATTGTCTCGTGTAAAAAAATTTAAAGAATTTAAAATTAAACACATATAAAAATAGTTGTAGGAGAGTTGACTAAGGAGTGGGGTAGTGAGTGAAATTAGGAAGAGTATAGTAATGTTGGATTTGGTGTGGATGAAGGGGAAAAAAGCGTAGAAATTAATTATGGTAAACCGTTACGTGACTGTGATTGTGTCGATGATTGGTAACTGAGATTGGACGATGATTGGTAACAAAGATTTAATTGTCGAAGGCTTACTTTATAGTGTACCAGTTATTGCTCGGAGAATTATGTTAATTAGTTATCAATCACCATTATAATCGAACACAATCACAGTTACAATAACAACCAAAATAATAGTTTAAATAACGATTTTACCATCACTAGTAAAAATTAATCGTTAAACTGGAAAACTCGACATTTAATATAGTTTTTATGATTTATTGTTTGCATTTATGTACCTAAAAATAATTTTCCATTGGAAAAAATTCAAGGTAATGATAAACTTAACATCAATTGAAATTGAAATATTTGTTAAAATTTTTGTTATTCAAGACGAGGTTAATAGTTAAAGTCGTATAAGTTCCAGATAAATAATTAATGACGTTATTTGTTACGTAAATCATGCAAGAGAGGATGGTTTGAATGATTGATTGTGAAATTGATGATTTTCTCGAATTCAGACATAACTCGTATCTAGTCTTATCCATGACTTATCCAAGTTTCTCATATTATAGAAACCAGAAAAAGTACCTACATATATTTAGATGATCGCTTAAATCAATGTTCTAAATTAAAAATTGTTATGACAGCCTCAATTTATTATTTAGTTTAATATTATCGATTTAAAACGCCACGTTGGCGTTTGGGTGATATGTCTATTTCATAATTAGGGGCAAGTGCCCTACCTTTGGACAACATTAATATCTCTGGCAATATTTAACATAAAAATTCCCTAAATATATACGGGTATTCTAATAACACTATTGTTTTAAATTTTTCATTTCGTACAAATTTGAAAAAAATTGTACGAAAAGTAAATTTTTTGACTATTTTGATGAAGTACTCGTATTTTTAATGACTACTTACATATTATCTTATATAAGTTAATTGCATATTAGTAAACCAAGAATAAGCCTATTTGATTCAATTGTTACTTTTGTATATTTATAATCTCAAATTTCTACGATTAATAATTTTTTAATTTTGTGCGCTTGTCGAACCTTTGGACAACTTTACGTTACGGACGCGTCCAAAGATATAAACGCAATGGAGTATATTTGCAAAGAAGTTTGTGGCGTAACCTTTTTTTTAATAGTGCCGAAAAGTAAATTGGGATGTAAGAGAGAGAATGTTAATATTGAAGGCTTGAAAGAAGCTGTTAAAGAGGTGATCCGAGGCGAAAGTTTTTGCACGACTGCTGCAAAATGGAAACTTACTAAGTCCTCACTGTTTAACTATGTGAAGAAGCATGCTACTTCAGGCAAAGCTGAAGTAAGTACAGCTTACTTGTTAGAGATAATCTAAATGTGGAACCAACTAATTCTGAAATTCTGAACTTGGAACTAGCTTCCGAAGCAGGATCCAATAAGAAAAGAACGTCCCCGGCCATTCCATATACTGAAAAAAAATTTAGAAGAAATCGTTTTCGCAGAATCTTCTATTCCATCAACCTCTTTGGATATACATCTAATAACCTTAGAAATTATTATGCCATCTCCAAGGCAGGTAAAAGAAAAACAAAAAATCTAGGAGGTAGGATGAAAGGAAAATCAAGAATTCTTACAAATTCTCCGGAAAAAATGAGATTATGGAAAATTTTACAAAGAATAAAAACAATGTTACAAAAATGAAGATCCTTATAGATAAAATAATTTTAACATGTTATATATGCAAGCGATTGGTCAATAGAAAAAATTCACTCAGGTGCAAGAATAATTTTTATGTAAGGTGCATACGGAAACGACACAAAGAAATTATATAATTTAAGAATCCGATACAAATAATTATGTGGATTCAGAAGACCTGTAAAATACTTATTTTAAAAACAAACGTAATTAAGAAGTTAAGTTACATTATATTTTTTATCCAGCTCTCTTGCTATATTTTTTGATAACATCTTATATCGTTATTTTGATAGCCCTATTTAATTACTGTTATTCCATGTTATTCAAAAGATTATAAAAAAATATATATTAAATATTTTTAAAAACAATCAACGTATATTTGCTTAAATATTACTCTTACATAATATTATAGTCATTAATGCATTAGTGTCTAAAGCTAGGTTCACCCATGTCCAAAGGTACGCACATGTGTTGTGCCTTTGGACAAAAATAAAGTTTTTCAGTAAAGTCCTTATGACTTTTAAACAATGTAAAATTAACTATACTAAAAATATAAAATATATACATAAATATCATCCCAATAAGTAAGAGAAAAGAGTTTGGCCATATTATTTTCTATTTTTCATATAAAAAAATCTAAAGCTAAAAAATAAAGTTTTGTCCAAAGGTAGGACATTTGCCACTTTTAAATGAAACAGACAGCCTTTGTTTAAAATGCAACAGTGTTATATATAAATGAAGCATTGAATTGCGACATACATAAAAATAACGTACATAAAATTTTTACTTTGTTCAAGAAAACGTTTTCCCTTAAAATCAGTAAAAAAACATCTAATTTATGAAATTTACTATTTTTGTGAAAAAGCTCAATATTAATTCATATCATGGGTAAAATATGCGGGAAAACACATATTTTTGGAGTTTTTAAGCAAAAATATGACAGCGCAGATTCCGCGACCGTCATTGCTGGATCGAACGACGTCAGTAAGTTCGTTGGACAATTAAAATTATTGTATTTTATAAGACTGAAAATGTATTATTTAAAAACTGATTATTGTGTTTTTGATATAAATAATTGATTTTAAATAGTAGCTAATGCTTCAAAGCATGCGAGTAAATATAACATATTATTTAAAAACGTATGTTTTTACTAAACCCAAGTATTTTAAAAACGTTGAAAATATGTACTGCAAATTGAACGGTTTATAACACAATTGATTTTGAACATTTTCTTAATTTGTCTGAATTGAGATTTTTTTTCGTAATATATTTCATTTATGCAATAATTTACCAAAATTAAGATAATTTTGTAGCACCCAAAAAATGCATCTAATGATCGCGATTTTTGTTATAATGCTTGTATTGTCCTAATTATGTCAAATAACATTCAGTGTATTAGTTTTAAATGAGTATAATGTCTTATCTAAGTAATAAATAAAAGTCAAATTTAGTGTGTAACTTCTTATATAAATGAATAACAAAAACCCAGATTTTCGTAAAAAACGCGAAAATTTTAATTATTATTGAAAGTAGCGCCTTAAAATATCAGTTAGACAACGAGCATAGTTATTCAGGATGAAAGCTATTTACATGTAATACAAAGATCCCGACCCATACATCGGTTGTATTAAGTACAATATTTTCCATTTACATTTTAATATGATTTTCCAATTTATCGTAATGAATTGGCACACCAGGGCACGTTAATAAAGTAGAAAAGATTTTCATAGTTCACGAGAGATTAATCGCGATAGAAATAAATAAGTTCAAAAATGACATACAGTGGATGCCGTTACAATATTATCTCATAAGAGTATCTATGAAATGGAGTCCATACTATAAACCACGTATATTAGAACTGAGACAGTAAAGGCTATACTTCTAAACTATCTCAACTTTATAAAGAAATCTCTATAAATAGTTTTATTATCGTATCGTATACCTAGATGCACAACTAATAACATAATGAAAAAAAAAACCAACACTTAAAGCTACACAATTGACTTTGAAATAAACATAATCTTGAGTGAACCTAAATAAATACAAATTAGAATGGGAAAATCGAATGTACAGATCTGAAATAATATTTAATACCATTTTTTTTCCTCCTTTTCCATTAATCAATCTCTATGTGTTGAAACTCTTCATATACAAGTAAGCAGTCTCCGAATATTGATCTATTTGACAATGGCACCCTATAAGGTCAAGTTAGGTAAGGTCATCGCTACAAATAACACGTTGTCTCTTCCAATCAGACATCCATTATCTTATCCCATAATTTCTTGTCAACCTATTCTAAATAATTAATGGGGATTATCTCGTTCGTTGTAACCTTACTTTACGTAATATTAATCTGGAGCATTAATACATACATAGTATGGTAAACTTATAAAATAAATATAAAAAACTAAGAAATAAATAAATTACCAAAATAAACATCATCATCATTCATTCACGTCATTCCTTCATGACTGAGGATTGTGATCTCCGTGAACTCCCGCCGTATTAACTTCTCCTCCACTTTTCTCGGCATCCTCCACCAGAAGAATGTCCGTTCCCTTTTTCACTCGGTCAGTCCAACGGACATGGGGGGGTCTTCTTCTTCCTCCCTATCCTTTGACATGGTCCACCACACGAAATGTCTTCCTTTCTCGCAAGATGTTCAAAAAATAAACAAAAATAAAAAACTTAGTTTACACATTTTTATATTATAATTTTCTTAATTTAATATGAAGTGCGTATCTGCGATAAAAATATTTTTAAAATTTAATTTATTATTATTATTTTCATTTATACCCACTTATATGCAAAATTCGATTATGTGTGATAAAATTATGATTATGTGGGAGAAATATTTTATAATAAATGAATATAAAAAAATAGAACATATATTTATTTATATATTTATCTTTACAAATATAAACACGGCAGGAAACTTTGATGAATTTATTAATTTTATTTTTACTTCCATAATTGATTGTGTTTATGTAAATGCCTTCGATAGCTGGTTCCCAGGTTTTCGATTGACAATAAGCACACATATGATATATGAACTGCACTAATCTTTTATTTTTGCTGTCTTTCTGGTGCGATGTTATTGTTATTTTTGCTGAGTTGTCTTCTTTAGATTTCGACCGACTGACCTCTGGATTGGTCGAAGCTAAGGATGTAATTGAACTGCCTGTCGTTTACCGTCTTCTTGGCTCTCCAAAAAAAGGCGGCAACACTCACACATACACACACGTGTACATTATTATAAATCAGGAAACCCAGTGGTGCCAATCGAAGTAACAAGGCGCGTAAACACATTTAATAATTACATATATAATACAAATAAATTAATCGACTAGAAAGATATACAGGATATAAAAATCTATTTATCGAAGAAATGTTTTAGAGATTCAAATTTGGACCTTTCTCTATTCGGGGAAAAGGGTTGTCCAATTTCGCTACATCGACTATAATAGTTTACGACAAATGTTTGAACTTATATTCTGTAGCTCTTTATCGATTGGTACATCTGTTATTCCATTTTTAAAAGCAAATGTTCATAAACAGTGTTCTTCTTATAAACAAATATAAACTTGAATATTCTTCTTCCAGAGTAGTATAAACTTGAATAGTCTTCTTTCTTCAAAAATTAAATCTTCTTCGAGAGTAGAAAAATAAAATTTATTTACACATTTTTTTAAATGTTTATCAGCAAGAATTATTTTTCCTGCATAGAAATCAGCTACTTTCTCTACATATGCTGGTCATTTTCTACAGTACGATGAGCCAAAACTCAATAAATGAAGAAGCATAAATAGTTTGTTGATAGTGTAACTGGGTTTGATACTTTTATACGGAAAGTTTGGTAATTGAGGTGAACGCAGAGGAGGAGTTTCCTTTGTAGTCTTTCGTTACGTCGGCGGTAGTCGTCGGGACGGCACCCTGAACTATTCGGAAGTAAATATGTTCCTTCGGTATTTACAGACAATATAATCTAAAGCGTGGGTTTTCTTTCTACACAAAGTAAATACGGGGAAGTTCTCAAACATAGAATGGTAGTACAAATATTTTCTTTTCAATCACCAATTAATTGTACCTTGGCTTCGGGAAAAAAGGGCTTCTGCATTATCTGAAGTAAAAACCAATCAACGGAATCATGGCTGGCAATCGACCGAGAAAAATATAAAAATGCCAAAAAAAGGCGCAAAGAGAATTCTGTGGAAATGTGTCTTTTGAACAAATTTACGAAACGCCGAAAGTCGTGCGAGGAAAAAAGGAAGGACATAATACTTTTTACAGAAATACAAAAAAAAAACGTATTTGTTCTTTCAACGTATTGGGAAGTATTTTAAACTTTTTTATACATTGAAATGCTGAAAATATGAATACTTTGAAGTTTTAAATTATGCACGTAAGCCCAAGATTTTTTTATTATGTTGTACATATTGTGAAATATTTAATTGCCCGGAAGTAGGTAACGAAATCGAAATATTATTTTATAACAAAAAACTGAAATAATTCATTGAAATTTGCAATTTTTTTTGGCTTATTAGTCTTTAAAAATGAAAAAATAATAGTTTTAGTAATGGGACATGGAATGAAAGTTAAATTCCGTGACATTAGGTAAATTGCATGCTTAAGGATTTTTTTCTTCATTTTAAACTGAAGTATTGAAACAATTTAATGTATTGGTACATTAATCTGAGATGAATAAAAATGTTTCTATTAATCTTACGACTGGAGTCAACAGGGACAGTGCAATTATTATTTGTGTTTACTACTGTTTCATGGAGTTCAATAAAACTGATTATTTACTAATCAAGTTTTGATACTCAATGTACAACTATATATTAATATTTTTTGAGAGATAAAAGTAGACATATTTAAGTAAAAATATATACTCAAATTAAAAAGAGGGAAAAACATTTTCAATTGTCGTTTAACCATGGTAGGCAGTACATCCATAATAATATTACGCTTCCCCGTCTACATTTATGACTGGATGGGTCTGGCTGGATGCCGGTTTCAGTAGTGTCATTATGGCTATATATTGCTTTCTTAAACGGTCAGGTCTGTGAGACGCGACCATGGCACAAAATAACGTATTTTTAATATCTCTAGATTAAGATTACTTAAATATTTTCTCTTTTATATATTCAATAACGGTACGTTAATAGATATATATTCAATTTGAAATGAAGTGTATATTGTCTTTATTAAGAGTAAGAAAAAACAGACATAACATCTGTTATTTATACTGTCTATCCATTCCGAAATGTCAAAATAACAATTTTTAGTTATGTTTTTCATATGATTCCAAATAGTATTTTTGTGTTTATACAATCCGCAAACAACGTGGAGTGCGATTTGTTTTGGGGAAAGCTCTATTATTTAAATGTAGATTCTATTGACACCTTGACCGCAACAGCGGTCACCAGCGGTCATCAAAGGACCCATAGTGGCCACTATTGGCCACGGAGCGGCTACTATCCACCCGCAGGGTCTAGCAGAAGGCAATTGACGGTAACTGATGAAACTTTGACCGCACAGCGGTCACCAATGGCCGCGCAGCGGCTACTATTGGCCGCGAAGTGGCCACAATAGCCGCCCACAAGGCCTAGCATATAGCAATCGAAGCTTATCTACTAGTAGATTCTAATTTTCATTACAGACCCCACAAATGCACACATTTTCTTTTTGTAAGGTGTGTATTAGTATTTTATGATCTAACGGCGTTTTCCACGTTTATTGCAATTAAATACTCGTAGTTTATTGTGTGGGATGGAGTAGACTCCACCTCTGATATATACACCATTGTCCTGGCTACTTTACTAAACTGAAGTCTGTGTTAAAGTAGCTAGTTTTTTTTCATGCTGTTTTGGTGTTATTTAAGATAAAGATTCGACAGAAATAAAAATAAAGATAAAAAAATATATATATAAATAAAAATGTAGTGGGATTGTTATAGAACTAATGTATGATTAGTGTAGGCACTGTATAATGATTATTTTAGAATGTTGGATAGCCATGCTTCTGATTCCTCTCTACCCAATTGTACCAAATATTGGGTCCATATTTGTGTAATCTTATTGGAATTGAACGATTTCCAGTTGGTATTGAGTGTGTTGTACAGTTTCGGAGCTAAAAACATGTAGAATCTTTGATAAAATGGTGTTGCTCTCGGAACTGGAATATAGATGTATGTTGTTTGTCTTGTGTTGTGTCCATGATTGCTTGTTGCTTGGGGTGAGTTGTTAGCATGGAAATATTGAATGAGTCTCAACATAAAGATTTGTCTTATGTCTAGGGCATTGTATCCTTTAAATATAAGATCTGATGGATATCTAAAGGGACGACTATTTATTACCTTAAGAATTGTATTTGTGCTCTTTTTGCCGACTCTAATATTGTTTTGCTGCTCCTCCCCAAACTAAAATAGCGTAATTGAAACCAGTATTTGTGTATTATTTTATTAGTTTATTTCAATTTTGGCTATTAAAAACGAGAAGATACTTCAGGGATAGCAGCTTCTTCTCTGCCTTCATTCTTTTTCCAACAGTTTTCTTAATATATCAGTCAGTGGAATTCATAAAAATATTGGTACGTTACTCTGAATGTACCGTACCTACTACTATTCTGGTTCAATTCTCGATTTTGGAAATAAATAAAGATCATACAGATTATTCAATACAATTTAGATGAAAATGTGCTACCATTAAAATAAGTTTTGTTTAACAAAACAATATATTATAACAGTGAGAAGTCTAACTGAGTGCGGAAGAACTATTCACTATTCTTAGAATTAAGACAATCGCTCTGATCGTTTGACATGTAACATTCTAGGTTACAAAAAAAAGATAGATACTGAATATAATAAACGCTAATATACTAAATCAAACAATGATGACAACTTCTGTATTTGACAATGACCAGTGCGTTAAATCAGTACGGTGATGATACCGGCGTGATGTTGATTACCGACGTCCTTGACCACCCTTGAAATCCGGCATTGATCGCACCTCCCGTGTTACAAAGAGATTATTTTATGGGCTGCTTCGTAGTCATCTATCACACTATCATCTATCATCTATCATCTATCATCTACCCCCCACAACACCTCGGTATTTTAACCTCCGAATATCACCAACCAACTAAAAATAATAACATTGATCGGATACCTCAACCGACGCTCAAAACAGGCAGATGGAATCACGGTAGCATCCCATGGCGTACCATAGTTTTGTTACAATAACGTTCTACCGGCATGGAACGGACCTCCAGGGGTTCTAAAATGCGAAAATTATTCATGATGCAACTGATAGTCATACAAACTAAAGACAGGGCATGCAAATCTTTTATATTTTGTCACTAACTCTTCCTTTAAATGAACAACACGCTGCAAATCCGGTATTACATAGATAAGAATTAAAGGGGTCTTCTCGTTTTTTAGTTGCTATTACATAAAGATTCATTAATAGTGCTTACTGAGGCGTAATTACAACGTGATCTTCTTTCTCGTATTTCAGATTCCTTTATCGGCTTAGATCAGATGCGTTAGTTTTCGGATTCGTCTACTTGTCTACCGGCAAGATAATTTATCTGGAAGTACAGTGACATAATGCAAAAATAATGTAACTTATTCTGTATGTCTCTGTTCATCCTATAACATGTTCCTATTCACCCCACGATTTGTCACTATGCACCCCGCGCCTTATCTCTATTCACCCCGAAACTAGGCTTTAATAATAATAATATAATATCGGATAATTTATATAGCGCCATTTTCGTAAAAACTTTCACCTCACGCTTTGCACATAAAATGTTTATAGTCCTACATTATCTTTATTTTTAAAATTAAAAATTATTATTTTAACTTATAGAAATTGAAAATTTAACGTTATTTAAAATTTAATTTAATTAAAAAATTTATTTTAAGTATAACGCAATTTTGGTCAGTCTGGGCATGGTATCGGCATATCATGCGTATAAACATTGAAGAGAAGTGAGCAGAGATCCTTGGGGGACGACGGCTTGCATATCACGGAGGGATGATAGAGTGTTGTTTTTTAATTAAACTCTGAATGTGCATTTCCTCAAGAATGGCTTGAGGATTCCGTATACTTGGGGATGAATGTTTAGTTTATGTGAGTTAATAAATAATAAAAGTCTTATTCATATGCAAATTGACATGTAATAAGTGGGAGTAAATAGACAAAATAACGTTCTGTATCTACCTTTAGGATAGTTCAAAGATCTGAGTCGACTGCCAACACGACACGACTGTACCCCCGCAGCGGTCACCGCCATCACGGATGTGGTGCTTTTGATAGCCAATGAAGAATAGAAGTTTTGTTTATCGGTCAAAATCTTTAAAAAACGTAATGTGTGCGGTTTTACTACACCGCCTTAAAAATACCTCGTAAAATCCAAGATGAATAGCCTAAGTAATAAAATGTCGCAGGCAATCTTACCGAACAGTAAATCATTGCTCTCGCCGATGGAAATCCCAATCGTAAAAAATGTTTCTGTTAGTCTCGGTTCAGTTTCTTCATCCCCAACATTTCTTCTACCCCGCGACCCCCCCCCGCCACCCACACCGCAACCCAGCGAGCAGCCTTCACCCTCCGCCAATTACCCGATACAGCGGCGATTGTGGCGGCCTGCGATCTCGACCCCGGCTACGTCATTCGGACACTGTTTAGCTTTTAGTTTTATTGTTTTTGTTGCGGCAATATTATGTATCTACAACCGGCGTCGTTTGTGCTTTCTTTGATTCAGTTTCTGACATCTGACTTTATCTGGATAACGGAAACTGTACAATAACTAAATATGTTTTAAATTATGTAATTTTGTTTAGGTAGCCAATTACTTTTCCATTTAGACATGTTCGTGAAACTCCATCCCTTTTCGTTAAAATTAGTCGCCATCAGTGTTTTGCCGAATGATGTAGAGTAATGATGAGATTACGGTTGAGGACATGACGGGTGTGGATCGTAGTTCTGTGAGGAACTGCGATCTACTTACATCTGGAAGAAACGTGGAATTGTTCAGGGATTTTGTGAGAGTGTGGGTCTCTAGATGGGAAATCCTGGGTAGATCTGTCGTAGAAGGTATCTAACTGGCTTGCTATTTGAACCTCTTAGTGTGCTGTTCCCAAAGAATATCTACCGGCAGTGGTGCTCGGATAGGGAGTCAATTCTATATTTTGTTTATGATAGCTTCGTTTCCCGTGAGGGAGAGTCTCTTTATTTTTTTATTGTTTTTGGTATGTTTTGATATTGTTTTTTGTATTGGTAATAATGATTGTATTTTGTTATTATATTTAACTGATATGTACTTCTTGTAAAATTTTATTCGAGATTCTCAGGCAATGAGAAATGTTTTTTGTTGACGACCATGCATCGTGGCTTAGTTTCCTTTGCACTGAACTGCGTTGCATGGTCGCCCGTTTAGCATTTTTTTTAATGCCAACCTGGCGGTGAATGAATAGGACCGATATAGTAGCTATTGTTTATAGAACGGTTCTGGGTAAGCGGTGGGCCATCGTTGTCGGCGATATTAAATCGCTCGGAATATGATAGCGCTTCAATAGGGGCGTACAAGGTATTTTCGGAGACCGACGAGAATTTAGCAGAGCAACCAGCACAACAAGCAGTCAGGATTGCATCTGGGAGATGATATGTTGTGAGATGAAAACAAATGGACTGATCATAACTGAGCTGGTGTTCAAAAATATTCTTACTGATCTTGAAACAGCTAAAATAGTAGCCTTACTAAGTTGCTTCATGTTCCGGGCTCATACACAATCAAATAAGAATAACAATCTGAAAAATCGCTTCTCAAACGTATACACAAACACTATGAAAGATATGGAATTTACTAAGGTTTAGGAGTGACTTAGTGTGAGATGTGTTGATGATCGCCTGTTTAGCGGAGAGACTAAACTGCGGCCTTGTTCAAGTGGGCAAAAGGAAAACCGTTTACTGATATTATAGATCTAACCGGTGTTCAAGAGGGAATCATTGTGACAAATATACAACAGCTTCATAAGGGGGCTTCCACGCGCAGCCAACTTTATATCAAATTAAATTACACAAAAAATCTCTGTATTATAAATATTAGGTATTTAGAAATTTTGCAGTGATAATTTTATACATGCGTTTTTTATTTTTAGGGAAAATATTTTTTTTTTTTGGAATGCTGTTTTTCTGGTATTTATTACATTTGTGGTATTTTAATACAAACTGCAACTTCATAATAATAGTGTGTTCTCCTTAAAAATATACATGTAAGTTATATAAAATTTTATCCAAAACTAATTCAAATAAATTTATTTTTTGGCATCTCCTAGCATAGATATCCAAAGGTATTTGAGATTTATCGCAGTATAAAAGTGATAGATTTTTAAAAATGAAATAACAGATGTGTCAATTGATAAAAACTGCAGCATATAACTTCGAAAATTTATCGGCAATTACTCGGTTAGCGTGGTGTAATTGGTATAGCATTTTCCCGGTAAAAAATTTTCATAAAATGTTTTTTTCTTTATTTTTTTCTATTTGATACATTTAATTTATTTTATATTCTTGGTTTAATAAAATCTCATTTTGTTAACGGCCCCGTGGTACCTCGAGAAAGTCAAGTTCATAATATTTTTAAGTTATGTGTTTATCAACCCAAACAAATAATTAACAATACTTAAAAACATTAAATTATTATATTTATTTATCTTAAAGATGCAACTTGTATTTTTTTTAATAACGTGTAGAGAGACGTGCTTTCAGCGAACGCTTGAAAATGTTAAGCATCATCAAATGCTCGGAGAATTATCTCCGAATCGCCTCGCGAGCCCCTCACAATGACGCCACAGGCTGCTGGAGGATACATTTATCTCAGGAGTAGCGCCATCTTGTCGACCCACATAATGGCGAGAATATTTGGCGCCGGGATGGACTAAGAACCGCGGACGGAAGCCATGAAATTGACTTAGTCTCGTTAATATTTCAAAATCAATTTAGCTTTTAAATAACAATGCGAGTAGTATAGAAATTTTTATTTTTTTATTCACACATTGTTAATATTTTATCTACGTAGTTATCTATGTAACCTTAAATAAAATAAAAAAATGTAAATTTAGAAATAATAGTCAATTAAAAAAAAATCTATGAATTAGTGGGTATTAATTTTTACCGAATAATTCGTTATATTAATTATAATTACTGGATATTAAAGGATTAGTTACATTTAATCTTTGTGTTAAATATTCAAAAAATATAACGCTGCCAGTGTTTCATTTGAGTATCTCAGTGATATCATGATAATGATGCAATCAATGTAAGTTCTGATATAATAATCAGCTGTGGGATTAACGTGTAATATTAATCATGTCATTTATGAGCATTTGAAGTAACCTATTTCAAATAAATAATAAGTTTGTTTAAAAATACAATGTTTATAATTAATGAGTTTCCAATTAATTATTTACAATACGTTTATTATTGGCCACAGGGAATTGCTATAATAGTTTAGGTGTGTGAATTCCACGAGTGAAAAGGAGTTGAGAATAATAATATATTATAATTAAAGACTGACATATAACAAAAATTCGATAAGTATAAATACGACACGTTTAGAAAAACTAGATATTAGAAGATAACACGATAAAGCTTCATCGACTGAACAGCTTGCAAGAGATGTACAAAAGTAAACGAGGCGAGAGTGATGTGCCAGGACAGAATAGTATGGCGTTCTATTTTATCAAATCGGAAAAAATTCTGGCGAAGCAGAACGTATTATAATTTTTATTATAATTGTGTATCTTGTAACAATATTATAAATTGATTTAATACGAACTTGAATTTATTTCTGAAAATATTAAAATTTTTACTATGATTGATTTACTGAAATACGTCTTTGATGTTTAGGAACCATAAACGATAAACTCTCTTATATTTCAAGGACTAAACTGAAACCTCCAATAACTGTTACCAAATAATAAAGTTCTTAATTAATAATGGAATAGCTAAAATATTAAATTAAACATTTATAATCTGCATGTGATATTTTGAAAGAATACAATGAATAAGATATATTTATATGCCTGTCATATAATTTTCGTGAATAAAAAAGAATTCTGTGATATTTCTGGCCGCTTCTGAACTTTTTCGATTCCGCGATTTATTTAAATCTAGATTCATTTCTTTCATCTACTCCGACCTCCTTGAGCTTTGTTCACCCATTTTTCTTAAAATTTTCCTGAAAATTTGGAATAACATTTAAGCCTTATCATTTCCCTTCCTATCATATCAATTATTATTCATAGGTCAAATTGATTTTTTTATTATTTTAGAGAGATTTTCATTTTATTAATATTGGTTATTTTATTTATGTTACTATGGAAATGTTTTCTTTATTATTTTGTATTTATTATTTATAGAATAATGTCTGTTGACATACAGTCGATAGAGCTCAGATTCCAGGTTTCTGTTCCGTGTATCAACACTGGTCTAATAATAATTTGAACATTGCAGTATATGACAATGAATCATTCAATATCTCTCTATTTTATCAATATCTTTCTGTTTATTTTATATCTCAGAAATTTTTTCGCCAGAAAAGGGATAGATTTGATACAGCATACGATTTTACGTATTGGCAAGGTAAATATTTAAAATAAATCAATTTTGGTAAAAATCTAAGATATTTAATGATTATTCGCCTTGCCTCACGATTTGGCGAGATTTCAGTTGTAAATTTTACATAGGTCCGTACAACCCTCAATTTTTTTTTACCACTAGCAATGGTAAAAAGTTACTATATAATAAAAATTTACCACACTCAAATCTTACTACTGATCACACAACCGGTCCTTAGATTCCGTTCATACATAATATATAATTGTAAATGTGCATGTAAATATTAAGTTAATGAGGTATAATATTAAACTTTTTTTTTTCTTTTTTAGATACTTTAATTGAATTGAAATATTTTGTCAAACTATTTAACTTACATAAATAAATATTAAAAAAAACAGCGTACTAAAAGCTTTTCAATGGAAGACGTTTCAAGATAAGTGCACATCTGTTTCAAAGATCTCCACACATAAAATTTCATTAAATGTTCGAAAATTTGATTTGCCCTTCTTCGCGAGCACAACAGCGAAATGAGGTAATATTTCATTTTTGTTTATACAAAAAGAATTTCAGTCATAAAAAATTTCCCTTAACTTAATAAAAATAAACGTACGAGCCCTCCGCGGCCGCTGTGACGGCGCGCCGCGTGCGACTGATTCTCCGGGAATAAAATTGAAATTCTATAATGTGTACAACTACTGTGCCACTTTGTAACAAACTCTTGTGCGATCTTTAAATTGGAGATGTCGCGATTCCATTTCGATAACAAACTACTGAGATGGAGGGCTCAGCCTCTCGTGTAGAAAAACTGTTTATTCCAGGGCGAAATGGCAAAGTAGATTTAGGTAGCTGCGCGTTATACGACCGTGGGAACACCGCAGATTTTTCTCCGAACACTATTTTACATAAAAACTGAAAACTCTCTGTGGAGAATATTCAAAAATATTTTCACACAATTGTAAAATAAAATAAAAATTAATTAGTTACTGTCTCGTGATCTTCGTGGCTCTCTTGGCCATATTCCACTTTTCCTGGAATCTTGCTGATCTGAAACCTATCATCGGAGAAGTGTCTGCTGCTTTTCCATTCTGTCGGTTTAAGCGGTGGGAGATCTTTCACTTTCTTTTTGTCCTTCGACGTAGCCCACTGCAACAAATTAATCATTTTCTTTTTCCAAGATGGCGATTGAAAAATAGAAAGGATTTGTTTTAAGCAAATGGTTTAGTCTATCCTTGATGTGTAATTCTTATAAAACGAAGATATTTGTGTGTCTCATCATCATCGTCATTATGACGTTATAAAATCGGCGTCATGTTATATTTTTTAATTCCAACCTCATTTGTAATTATAAACAGTCTGGCAATACGCGCTATATTCACGGTATTGAATCGGTAGTTATCTATGGTGTATTGGTAATCTTCTCTCGGCGGTGAGAGCGCAGAGCTGTCATTAGATACGGTGGTAGACGTACTCACCATGGCTGCCGGCTCGGTATTATTTAAAGATACAAGATGGAACCAAAGGGTAAATGCTTTAATTGCTATTCGATCACTAGTGCACTATTTGTTGTAATTTGTTTGGAGCAAATTGCATGATGAACGATATTTTCAGGAAATTAGATATTTCCTTTTTTTCTATCGTCTTTTTTTCCTTTTTTGGCTCGGGAACATGAAAATGTAACTACCTTTCGATGACGTCACTGGAATGTTTTATTTTAGATGACTAGAGAAACCTGATTTAGATGACGATGACATCTGACCCCTAAAGATGATGTGGTCCTCTACAGTTATATGGTATTATAGTGGAATACGATGGTATGTCGCACGGACGAGAATGAATTTCAATTATTCAATTTGTTCTAACTGAACTCTACACTATTATATTCATCATAAATATTACCTTTAGATCGGGATGAGTTTGATTGAATAACAGTTAATTAATACTAGAGTGATAAATCTGTTTAACTTGCAATATATTCATTTGTATCCTGTATCTGAACATTTTTCATACAATAAATAAATACAATAAATTCTTCCAGTGTAGGACGAAGGCAGAATGTGGGAGATATAAGGTTGGTATGTATTTCTGATGTGTAGAACCCACGATTCTCATACTCTCTTCTGACTAGTCGGTAAGGAAGATAGAACGCCGATCTCTACTCTGACAATATATCTACCGCACCGTATCTCTAAGGCATCAATCCATCTTCTCTTCCTTGTCTTCAGAGTCCACTATTCCACACCGTACTGAAACATTAGTAGGTTAATACTTGATAAAAAGAAAAAAGATGGAATAAATATTGAAAATATTTCAAATAGATATAGGTACATTTGGTAAATGCTCAATTAATCCAGTACCATTTAAGAGATGTGATCAAAGAGCTAATTAATATGACAGAATTAAAAGTTATTACAAGTACATATAAAAGCGTTAGATAAAAAAAGATCTTCGATGGTGTACAATCACCAAGTAAATTTTTAAATAATTTTTAAACACGTACACGATTGCATAAAACATAAAATATTTAGATAATATATATTGAATTTATTTAACATTCACCTTTACATTAATGTTTGGAAACCTTGTTAGTAAATGGCTTTTAGACAAATTACATTTCTTTTCAAATGGAAGCGGCCTGCTGCAGGTGGTGCCGGACTTTTTATTTAACTCTTTTACTCCCAGTCACTTTCTTTGTTGACACCTGAGCCCCCCCCCATCCCCCCTCCCCCGCGAGCCGTCGTTGCTTATTGCGTTATTACATGCTCCACAACCGGTTTCTACAAAGTTATTTACTGCGTCTACTGCGACTAGTTTCAAAAATACCCTTTTTCAAGAAATAAATAATCAATCATCATTTTGCCACTATAACCCGTACAGGGGTAAGCCATGCCCGCCTCGAGGAGTTCCCCGCTTCCTCCTTCTGGTGGAGGACAAGGGACGCGCGGTCTGCTGATACCATCTTCCCTCTGATTTATGAAATATCAGATGCGCACACGGTGAAGAGACTTTCATCCGAGTTAGATACCCGCTCCAAGTTCTTTTTAAATTCCTTCCTTCTTTTTTGTCTTTTCTATTATACATATGTTTTCCTTTCTAGAAATACTTATATATTGTTACATATATGTGTATTATAATAACACAAATAATTGCACTTACGTCGGTATCTCAATCTGTTTTAAAAGATATAAAAACGGTCACTGTCCATGGTTCTTTTTCAAATCATCGAGCAGAGCTGTCAGATTTCCGCGATTCAATTACCGCCACCAGCGTTTCTAAGATCGAGCGATCTGTGAGCGATCCGATATAACCAAAGGGTAAATATTGTTATGTTTTCAACCACTAGCGCATAATTTACTACTATTTGTTAATCTAATCGCATGGTGAATAATCTTTACAGGAAACGAAACGTTTGCCTTTGGTTTTTTCGCCTTCGTTATTCGCCATCGATTCACGTTACAACCTCGGGCTATGTGATTTTCTACAATTCCGCTTACGAATCTAATTGCATCGGCCTGGATGCTGAGGATCATCTACGATGATAGGTCAAAAACAGGGGTTGCTCGGATAGGCATGGACCGGAGTGATGCCATCCAATGGAACATCTTGCATCGCAGAACGTCGAACTCGCGCCCATCCCGACAAAATCAGGATTTGTATCTTTATTTTATTTTATTTGTTCACGTTTCTTTTATGATTAAATGCCATTTTTGTAATGAATAACACCTTTTTATTTATCACGTAAAGGTATTACTTATAAATTTTTCCTAGTTTAGGATGAAGGCAGAAAGTGACAAAATAAGGTGGGTATGTGTTTCTGAGGTGAAGAATCCGCGGATCTTGTGTTTACCACTGACTAGTCGATGAGAGGATAGAACACCGGTCTCTACTCTTACAATATATATACCTATATATTTTAATATGAAAAAAAGTTAATCTATGTTTGTAAGTATGCAGAAAAAGGCCCATAACAAGGCTATTCAGATCTGATCAAGGATGATGTTATTACATCTTCTAGTGTGCATCACGGATTGACGATTCGTTGAATGGGGGGGCCAAGTCACTTTTATAACGACACTTTTTTGTCACTTTTAGGGATTTTGTTAAGAAAGAGCGCAATTCGCAGAAGTAAAATATATTTTAGTAAATTTCTTTATATTCAATCGTAATGTACTGTTTTAATTTAACATTAACCAAAATATTACAATATTCCGCCTAACTCCTTGGAAGTAACTTGACGGTGTAAGAGAGAAGGCAGACTTAGCATAATCCTACTTGGTGGTGAAAAGAACAAGGTAACAGATGTTGTGCGAGAATAACAGAGTATTAAATGAATAAAACGTATTTATTATTACAAGTAAGGGATATTATTTGTGGTATGTAAATTTTTATGAAGAGATGCAAAAAAATAAAATAGGCAAGTATTCATAAAAATAAAGGAGAGGAAATATTTTTCAAGAGTTGTGTTGTGCACATTCCACAGAATAAAATTGTTGACTTGTTTTTCTATTCACATCCAGATTCACCATCGTATGTTGATTGATTTGTTGTATGTTGGTTGATTGATTTAACCATATACGAAATGTGTGCATTGCAGTAACAAAAATACTAGATTTAACCATATACGAAATGTGTGCATCGCAGTAACAAAAATACTAGATTTAACCATATACGAAATGTGTGCATCGCAGTAACATGAATACTAGATTTAACCATATACGAAATACTAGATTTAACTATATACGAAATGTGTGCATCGCAGTAACATAAATACTAGATTTAACTATATACGAAATGTGTGCATCGCAGTAACATAAATACTAGATTTAACTATATACGAAATGTGTGCATCGCAGTAACATAAATACTAGATTTAACCATATACTAATTGTTTTACGGATCAATATTTCCTGAGTTATCATATGTATTATATAATACTCGAACTATCTAACTAAAACTTTGTTATCTTCCTTTTTAATTAAGAAATGCTGATTTTACCTTTTGGTAAACTAGAAAAATTTATCTTGATTCTGATAAGTATAAAATATCGACCTCGGACTATTTTCAAAATAATAAGAAAAAGAAGATTAATAGTGTTATTATTTCTCTTACGTAAATAATATTTTGAAAAGTATACAATATAGTTTTTATTAATCTAATGAATTAGGACCCTGATTGGTGAATCGGCTAAAAATGTACTATATAAAAAGGAACTTACTCGGCGATCTTTCGGAACGAGGATCTAACTGACAACAGCTTGAACAATGAGTAAGTTTTTGTCGCCAGATCAAACAAACACGCCTACGTACTCTAGATTCAACTCAACCATTCGATTGGCTACCTCATCCTCCTTTAACTTATCTTAAATCAGTCATCTAATTTCATCTGAAAACAAGTATGCCGGTTCCAAAAATGCATTTTTCACATACATATTATACCAGATGTTGTATTATATATTGACATAATAATTTATGGATTATACAGGAATAATAATTTATGAAAATATTGTTTTATCATTTTATTAACCACTTAATGAATTAAAAATACATCTGCCGGTTTCGAAAAATATCATTTTCTTCTTCAGGATGTCATTAACTAATAAAAAACATATATTATTGTTTCTTTAACAGAATATATTTTTAAAAAACAATAATTATTTTAAAAACAAATTTAGTACCTAACTTAAATTATTACTTGATGATACAAAATTACTAAAAAAATTACTAATTACACAAAGTTGATTTTACTAATCTTAAAAATAAAAATTATATTTTATTAAGTATGTAAAGATATTTCTAATGCGAATTAAATAAATCAACTAGAAAAATATACAAAAAGCTTTTTTTAAGGAAAAAATGTTTTTGTTATGAATTTGCAATTTCAAAACATAATTCTGTGACATTTTAAAGCAACTTAAAATAATCAACTAGAAAGATATACAGATAAAATCTTAAATATTTTCCGATAAATTGATTTAGTTGTAACTTCACAACGGTAGTGTGTTTTCATTTTTAAAAAAATCAAAAAGAATAAAATGATATATTATTATAGCAGTAGAATTAATTCAATAAATCTTCTTTTTTGTTTCTATCCAAGCAAATAATATATATTTAATAGTTTAAATACAATTTAAATATAAAAGCTGACCTGTATTCGTGTAATTATGAAGGTTAATAAATACTGTAAATGCTTATAAATCCTTAATTAATTAAGGGTATTCTAAATAGTTTATTGCGTTCTTTAACAAATATTTCAAAGTATCCAAACTTGTCAAAAGTGAATATGTCATGAACATTTTATGATCAATATTTTTGATAAAAAAATATATATATTATATGCCGTGTAAGGTGCTATGAAATACCCCAAGCGGCGTCCAAATAATGTTATACTTACAAGAGGACAGAGATTCCTTAAAGATTGGAAAGAATATAAAAACGCAGGTTGCAGACACATTAACCTACTGACTTTATTTCTCACTATCCTTTACCAACAGTGGGTGGGTTAATATAGGATGGGGGATGGGGGATGGGTGATGGCGCTACCTCTACAGATAGGTTATTTCATTTAACGTTTCTGTACCATCACGAAGGATAAGTTTAAATTAAAAAGTTGGCGTCGTAACCGTTAAACCTGGCTACTTATGATCTTTCCGTTTCAAAGAAGACTTCATTTTTTACATTTCTCCTTGACAATATAAAGGATTAAAAATTTAATACATTTTCCAAGGTTTTAATTTTTCCTCTGTTAATTTGTCTTCCTAATTAAAGTTGAATGAAGTTAATTTTTTCCTCATGTAATTTATATAAAAATTTAATAAAATTATTAAAAAATGAACGAAAGTATAATATATATATTTTTTATATTTATTATCTTTGTTTTATTAACCACTTAATTGACTTTAAATACATCTACCTGTTTCGAAAAATACCATTTTCTTCTTCAGGATGTCATAACTAACTAAAACAAAAATAATAAATAAAAATATGAATTTTAACCATAATTTTAAAAGTAGAAAGTATAATAGTTATAGCTTTATTTCGTTACTCATGCATAAGTCATAAAGATATGAATGAAAAGTTTATTCCAACATCTATCTAATGCATCTGAAAACAGATGCATCGGATAGATGTTATTTTGGCCTAAAATATTTCGATAAATTATCCTGCACTTATTGAATTTATTGATAATGCTTGCGATGAAAATGGTTTTTGGTTAGATGACTTTTTACCATCATTATCGTTAAAATGTTACATTGCATTGTAGATTTTCTTATCAGATACCAGTCATCGTTTTCTTTAGAGATCTTCATTCGACCACATTTTTTAAAATCCAATAACAATAACCTTAAATCAAAGTTTTCTATGTGATTCGTCCTAAAATACTTTTATTTTAATATATTTATTCTAATTGTATAGTTTTAATTTACAGTATCATCTATTTTTGGGCGTGTCATGACAAAAGCTCCGCGGACTTTTATTGTGGAACCGTATTTGGACTCTCTGCTGAAATAATTTGCTACATGTTTTCACAGGAATTATTACCTGCAAGCGATAACAATAAGGTTAGATTTTCTCCAGACCAAGTGACGCCAAAATTCACCAAGACTAAGGGATATTTGTATTATAAGATTCCGCTTTGAAAATATCTTTAATTCTTTTAATATTACATCTCTCCCACTTTTCGCTGTCCTCGTTTTCAATTTCTTAGAGAACCCTCTCGTTAGCACTCCAGTTGTACATCCGCAAAGTATGTCTTAAGACATATACAGATTTGTTAGCTTTCTGAAACTCGCAAGTAATCACACGTAATAAGGTTGCACCACGCAGATAATGTTGCATGCTTGAAGGTTCATCAGCAAACTGCATCTTCGACTCAAGAAGGTTATTTTTAGAATTATTCTTTATCTCGTAACGAAGCTCGTTGTTAATTTAAATTGGTAAATAAGATACTTAGATGTTAATATTATTTTGATGGCTAGCTCAGGTGTCGGAGAAATTTGAGGTTTTATTATCTCATGTGGGTCAGTGGGTATAGACAGTAGTGAGTGAGGACATTTTCAATTAAGAGAGTATAGAATAATGTTCAGTTTATTTAAGAAAAGGCATTATGCATTAAAAAGATCTTATAGTAAATTATGAGGTAAGTGAAACTTAATATTAGATACAGCTGGTATACATGACTACGGAAAACATGTACATATATTAATATTGCTAGAATATAAACTCTCAGTGCTTAAGATAGATTCAATTACGTCGCGCGCTGACACCGGTGGATAGATCGCCAGCGCACCGCGCCACCAGCTAGACTCAGTCTGTGGGTTGATAAAGATTGGTGTCGGAATGCCTGTCTCAGATAGATGTGGGTGGTCTGAATAATGAAACACATCATAGCACTAAGAACAATTTAATCACATAATATAAACAAGACCCAACATTACGAACACGAGCAGAGTCTTTCATCTTCTTACACGCCTTAGTTCCATCCACTGAGTGTGGACACTATTGGTTACAAAACTGCCACTATGTTTATGGTTAGGTGAGAGGTTGAAATGTTACTCGTATCACACTTGACTTCCACGGTGTGATGAGGCAGCCGGGGTTCCGGATCGCTACGAGGCCGGACCAAAATATCTCTCAACTTTTGAAGACTTCCAAATGGCTCTATCTTGACGTTGCAGCGTGGACAGTGCTCATCCCGCCTCCATTACAGCTAGCAGCCTACTGCTCGTTCCCACAGAGAGTCCCTCCTTTCACGACTTTCACGGGCAGAACAAGGCCCAATTTTCTCTTGTTCTGCCGCGAAAATAATCCTCCATATTGTCGATCTCCGTCGCCAATACTATAATCTCGGCGGAGCGCCGCTCGGCGCTCGCACCGAAGTCCCCGCTACAACCTCCCTCTCCACCGGCCGCGCCTACTCACATCGATAGATGGCGCCTTGGGCCTTGGCGCGTTTATTTGAAATGTCACAATATGTTATGTTATAAAGTTATTCATATACCTCTAATATTGATACATCGTAGTGTAAAGATTCCCTATATTAATTACTTTAAATATTATTTTGTTCCCTTGCGTTTGTAAAATAAACAACATGCAGCAAGCTAAGTATCTGTTTCACTAGGCAAACATGTTCCATGATTATGATAAGTTCGACAGACATCAGGTTTGCGTACGCTCAAGCACCCTTGTCCCCAAATCAGGTATTCGTGCGCCTGTTGGTTCAGGTCTACGAGTTATTGACCCCTAAGCCTTGCACTCACGCGTTCAAAGAGTTAATGATGATGATGATCCAAAGCTTTGATTTGATCGATGTCGCAGCGAACAATATCATTTCCCAGGACTCGTTCAAGATGCATGGCCAAGGTCCTTATATCTACAATACGCTGGTGTTCAGTATTGATGGGGAAGTGGCAATCCTTTGCCGCATCCACCACTGAAAGTAATTAATTGTGATTGCTCGTACACCATGACAGTACGATTCGCAGGAAAATTGCCGTGATTCCTCTGAGCGCGTCTGAGAACATACGTCATGTGACAGCGGTGTCTGAAGAATAGTTTTGTTTAACTGCTGGATGATCCTCAGTGCCTCGGACAATTAAATGGCCTCGGCGTCATTTAATTTAAATTAGAAAACGACCTTCACGGACCCGATAACTCTCTTCACTTCACTTTTAATCGACCGAAATCTCAAAAGTAAATTAGATTTCGTACACCTAACAACGCTGTGTATACGTCTCTTTTCCCAGTTCAATATAGACTCCCCCCTAGCGCCCGCCTTAACAACAACTATCCCCATGTGTCTCCACTTTCCCTGTTCAAAAGCGACTCCTCGATTTCCCGATTTAAAAGCGACTGCCCGATTTTCCGGATCAGCCACACGTACAATCCCCTCGTCCTCCCGAACCCGACTGCCCGGAGATAGTAGGATATATATCACTCACTGAAATTAGCTTGAATTATAAAGTTCACATAAATACCTTGTCAGTCATATACAAATAAAATATTTAATGATGGTATAGGTGATCTGCACATGGCATCGCACAATCTGGGAAGTGGAACAAGAACTGAGACTGCCGTCCACAAAAAATCTGGAATGCACAAGAGTTGGCCGGGTCTTCAGCAGAAAGATGAACATAATTCCCTTTATTAAGAATCGGATACGGAGGGATGGTTATATTATGAATTCCTCATACCACAATATGACATGGCGATGGCGTCCGTACAGGAATATGATGTGGTGACGATAATCATACTTGTGCAGATATCTGCATGTATCGAAACGGTCGGTATATGGCACGCAATAGATTTCAGAACAGCCGGTGGGCAGCACGTTACGAATGCACACGAAGAATTGATGCAAATAAACTCGCCTGGGTGTCACAGTACAAAGGCGATGTCAGAGCACAAGTAAATACAACAAGGAATATATATAAATACTTGACAGGACGCAGCCGAACTCTATCGTGGTAGGCGTGGATCTACTTAGGAAGCCGATCGGGCTCTTTCAAGATTTTTGTCCGATTCTAGCAAAATGTTACGCTTTAATATATTTTGTTAAAAAATGTATTACAATTTTAAAAAATAACCTTTAGATTAATTACTTTGGATACGCCAACAGCCCTCAGGTAGATGGTCTCGACATCAACTTTGTTTAATTATGATTTGTAGTGTATTACGACTGGAGCTAGAATTCGGCTGCACCGATTGCGGTGTTTTTATGATTACCGCTGCAGCAGACGTTTAATTCTTCTTCTGAAGAATATTGGTGCATCGGTAATGTGAATAATACTCTGGTTTATACTCGCACACAACGACACACATACCCTTTCGTTCGTGAGTGCGCTGTCATATGACAAACCATAGATATCAAATTTATTTTGTTAAATAAACCTATATATAATAATAAAGTTGCAGCAGTGAAACATAATTATGGGTAAGTGAACTGAAAATATTGAATGTTTTAATTGATGCTTATATCAGTCCTGGTGATGAACCCTGTAATAGGATCCGAAACGATAGCCAATGAGGTCGAAGACGCTTGGCAGAATAGGCCAGAAAACTTCATACAGAAGTTTATGAAAAGCTGTTAAAAATGCTGAATATTTATATTATTTAGTGATTTAGAAAATGAAAAGGAATTTTCTTAAACAAAATATTTATTATTATAAAAGAAAAGACACGAATGCCCGCCCATGGTGTGCCTCCCTTAGGAATAAGAGGCGTGAACACGCGAAGGGCAAAAAGATCAATGCTACGAATGTACGCATCTGTATATACACACGGTAACAGGAATCGAGGACGTCCGCGAAAGAATTGCTATCATCAATATTTAAACCAGATACCAAAGGATAGCTTTAATATAACACAATCCAAGCGTACAAAAGTAAGTAATTGGGATAATCAATTTAAAGTGCCCTAAATTTAGAAACACGAGGAGGCGGGGAAAAATGGAAAATCGGAAAACAATTTTAAGGCATTTTATTATTCGGTAAATGGCGAAAAAGCGAGCATTTGTACAACATTTCTAGTGGCGTATAACTTTTCTCAATGCGATAAATACGGGGGACGTGACAGCGCAACACTTCTAACCCCGCTTCTTGTTTACCGCCCCTCCACTGAAACGATGATACGGCCCCGCTGACTCGGGATTGAAACCAGCCCTTATTAAATACAATCAAATATTACTTGTATGGGACATGGACAGAGCAATACAATACGTTCGGATATATATGGGGAATATATCAGCAGACAGTAAAAAAAAAACGATTTAGGGTTTCGAGATCCTACGTTTTGATACATTATATTCAGATGTTTTCCAATTCTAACCTAAACGTATCTAACTTATAGATTAGATTAAAATTGGTTGCATCTTTTTTAAGAATAAGAAAAATATATTTTCTCGTTAAGTCAAAATATATTTTATTCATTTATTCTAAAGGTTTTTGTGCGTATAGGAACATATAAATATTTTTTTATTTTATATTTATGAATTAGAAAGCAAAAATAAACAACGCTTAAAAAATAGGTAAAACTTTATTTTTAATTTCCTATAAAAATAAGGAAAAACATCTAGTTACTGAACAATTTTGTCATATTATTATGTAAAAAAATTATTCAACTATTATTTATATAAATATATATTGATAAATTACAAAAAATAATTATATGCCTACCTATTTATTTTATATTTATTCATGGACATCTCTACTCAACTAATCCTGGAGCATGTTGTTAACTCATCATGTGATCAGTGAATTAACATTTTAGTACACATACAGAAACACACATTAGGCAGGATGTTGGGATGGAATGTTAAAGCAAGTCGAGTGCTCCCTACATACTCCTTTTATGCAACACTCCTTCGTTATATCTGTCCCTTTCTAGATAACGGATACCTGGGGATTTCGGCCACAGGGGACAGATTGTTTTTCAAATGCGGATGTGTCAACACATTTTTTTTGGTCGAGAGTGTCGCCGTGCGTTAAATCTGGACCCCGAAAAACCTACTTTGACAGCATTCCGAAATGCAGCGATATTTCCTTTCTTCACTACAACAGTGCGAGTTAACGGGAGGTGTGATTTGCCGTCCAATCTAGGACTGAGATCAAGGTTGGCCAGATTCTTTCTGACATTATTCTTTTCTTACTCCAATTCGGGTTGCATCAATTAAACAATAGTTAAAATACAGTCCATAGGATCTATACCCACCATGATAATAAAAACACTTGTTTTTTAGTTCTACTCGTTTAATTTTCCTGATACGCGTTTCGCCTTATAATAATAACGCGTCTCATTGAAATTAAGCGAGTAGAACTAAAAAACAAGTGTTTTTATTTTCATATGTGTGATTATGGAGTTCTACAAACTTACCTCCAAAACAATACATATGCATAAAGTATTTTTTTATTTAAATTAACTTTTGGAGTTGGCTGAAAATACTTTGTTTTAAAAACACTGACAAAAATCAGTTAAGCGAGGAATGTCACGTTTTTTACAATTAATTGAGAATCACGAACACAAAATTTAATGGAAAACTGATCCGCCTTTCGGTAATCTCTTTTTAGGTTAGCGGAATAAATCCACAGTGCCGAAAAATCAATTTTAATTTTATACACCCCCGCCTACACAGTGCGCCAGTGTGAATTTACAAATTTTATTTTTACGTATTTAATATACAATATAATGTATGTATGTATATATTATTCGCCAAGTGAATATTTTTAAAGAAGAGCTGTCAATGATCAAAACACATTCTCTTGTTACATTTATGATAAAAGATTGACAATCTCTGAAAGGGCCCCGTCTGTTTAAACCGTCAAAAGCATTTAGATTTTTGATGGATTATCCATTGTCTATGAAATTTGGCCTTTAAGAAAACCTTTATTCAAAAATGTACTTCGATACTTATTTATTTTGAGAAATATCATTGACTTGTTTATATTGCATTATTTTGGATGTAATAAAACTAGAATTTTAATTAATTAAATCTTCATTTAGGGTCATGAAAATTATACTAGATTATGAATACCAGAATTTTGAATCTGAAAGCAAGTATTCCATATTTTTTACAGTTTATCATTATTGGGGTTTTATACTAAATATTGTTAAATAAAAAAGTTTGAATGAATATGAAAACTGGTTCTTCCAATTCAAAACATGCATCATTTTTATTGCGCTTTCTCGCGTTTTATCCATGACTTACTGAACTGTATTGGTTATATGGGATGTAGTGTCATTGTGGCTGTAAAGTACCTGGTTAAACGGTCAGGTCTGTGAGGCACGAGCACGGCCAAACGAAGGTATTTTTATTTTAAAAAATAAATTAAAAGAATATAATAATCAATTTTTATATAAATCACAGATAAAACATAATGATAATAATGATTATTGGCGTAGGATTTTATACATAAATAACTTTTCTAATCAAATATCTAAACACCTACCACGAAACATTAGACCGGCATTTTATACAAATAATAGTATAGGAAATTTACTCATAAATTCTAAAGACAAAGATGATAAATTTAACAATTCTGGTGTCTATAAACTTAGTTGCAAGGATTGTGCTGCATTTTATATTGGTAAAACGGGTAGAAATTTTAATATAAGAGTAAGGGAGCATTTGAGATGTTTGAACAATAGTGGGTTTTCAGAATTTGCTAATCATTTGATAGAAAATGGTCATGATTTTGATAAAAAATTGGGATTGTCAATTTTGCATATAAACGGTGTTGGTCACAAATTAAATAATTTGGAATCGTTGGAGATAAATAAAGCGTGTAAAACTAATCAAAAAATTATAAACAACCAACTAAATTTGTTTTTAATAACTTTAGGTTGAGATTACTTAAATGTTTTATCTTTGAAATGGTATAAATTTACAAATCACTCTTGAAGGGGTGGATTGCCTATTTAAAAGAAGAAGAAAAGAAATAGTGTATACATTGTCATTGTTATACTATCTTACGAGTAAGAAAAAATATACATTAGCAAAATTGTACGAAATTTGGCGATACTGTCATCTATCTTATTTATTTTAAATACTAATTTAATGTATTAATTATAAATATATACATATAAAATCAATTATTTTTCGACAAAATTGATTTTATATGTATATATTTATAATTAATACATTAAATTAGTACTAAAAACATCACAGACCTATGTTCTGAATAATTACAACTTCACAATAAGAATGTGTTCTCCTTAATATCTTATTTATGGTCATCTCACGTCATATCGCCCTGTATGAAATCGTACGAATTTGAATTCGAATCGCATTTGACAGTCCAGAATAATGTAAATCATTTATGTAAACATGATCTCAGTTTTTTCAAGAATGTCTTTAAGTGGAATAAGTTGTACTGCTGGGACTTGAAGGTGGCTGCTGCGGCCAGGATTTCCGTAGAATCTTTATTTCATCTAAAGCAATATAATAAGTGATTTCCGCATTGAAATATAGATTTCACTGAGACCATTACCGCGTAGCCACCTGTAAATAAACAATCGGCTATCTACTAGGAAATATACTAATGTACATAAATATATTAAAATTAATATTTTCTGACCATATAGTGGAGATTAATTGGTATACTTTACAGAAGTATATTTATCTAGAAAATTAACATTAAAATCTTCTATTCCGGAACAATGAAAATAAAATGACTACAATACTTAAGTAATTTCACAGCACTGTCTTTCAACATCTTACTAATGCAAGATCTCGCGCGGTCGCCCCGATTTGAAAATGTAATTAGCGAATGCTCCCAACATCGACAAATATCATATATCTGTTGGTGTTGAAAGTGCACAGATACCGGTCATATACATGTGTACCGAAACGTACACCTGAACACATTGTTCTCCTCGGTCCCAGATATACTACTTGTATTATAATTAAAGTAGTGTACAAGTAGCGGAAAGTAGTTGTATTATTATGTTGGTTTAATCAAGCTGCTAATCATTGCTTTCTAATTATTAATTAAAACGCCGAAAAAATAGCCGACTCCCTGCTGAACTGCTAGCGATGGCTGTCTGCTGTACCTGTGTACTTCTGTATCTCTGTTACCTTATCCCTCGAGAGCACTTATTTTTTCCAAGACCTCGTGTAATTGCTCGTGTTTCTCATTGCTCCATTTAAGACTAGTTTCATGATCTGCAGAGACTTCACGTATATCATAAATTGCTTAACCCGTTCTCGTGATCTCTTCAGGGACAACTTTAATCAAGCATTAATTCTTCCACAACATTTTTTTATTTCCCCTTTTTACAATTTATTCGAACAGCTTTTAAGTTAATGAAATTTTCCGCTCTTGAGATTTAATTAATTGCTAGAACCATTCAGAATATTATATTACAGCGCTAAGAAATCTGAAATAATAAAGGAGTATTTGTGGTTTGTTTGTTTCACTCGGAAGGCACCAACTTGACTATTCTAATTACAATGCTAAAAATGGATGTATGCAAGTAATGTAAAAAAATACTTACATCATATTACTAACGAGTTAAAGCGTATATTTGCTAAAACTGTTGCTGAATCAATTAATTCATACAATATTATGAACTATTTATTATAGTATATATATATTAATTTATTCCTGTACACAATTGTATTTATAGTGCCAGTCTCACTGGAGGAAAAAATATTAAATACTAATTAAATGTATTAATTATAAAGATATACATATAAAATCAATTGCATCGAAAAATATTGTTGTTGCGCTATCGGGATTTGAATATTAATAATTAATACATTTAATAAGTATTTAAAATATCACAGACCTGTGTTGTGAATAATTATAACTTCTTAATGAAAAAATATTATTTATTTACTCACAATGGATATTCTTTTTGGTACAATTTCACCAGATGAAAGTATAAAATAACCAAATTTTTCATATATCCAGTTTTGTGACGCTTTTTTTAATAATCTATATGTCATTGTATGTAAGAAGTATGTTAATATAATATTTATAATAAATTAAATACACACGTATTAAAATTATACTTATTTTTCATTGTTTTAAAAAAATTGTGAGCACAATGTACGCTATAACACTTTCATCTAAAATTAGATCTTATTATATTTACTTATTATTGTATTTATTTGAACTTAAATATGTATTTTATTATGATAAATAAATAAAGTATGGCAGGTTTTGAAAGTAACATCGTTAAGTCTGCTCACTTCAATATTATACTTAATGTTAATGAAAAGAAAACATTTTTTTTTAAATTAAAAAATTATTTCGAATCCAATGACATATAACTCAAAATCATTTTAAAAGTGTTATAGCCGATTTAGAAATTCAGTGACACAATTATCGCTTACATTATTAGATAAAAACTGTTAGCTATTTATTAGGTGACGCGATATGATGGGAACATCTGGAACGATATGAACGGCCGATATGTTCAGATTGACCACCGAGAAATCAGTGGGCACATCTCTCGTTAGGCTTAGCAGCAAAAATCTGCAATGCCGGTTATTTCCTTCAAGCTTCAAATGTTTTTTTAAATTACACACACGAAGAAAATTCTATGTTTGTTTTATAAAATTAACTATAATTGACTTGGTATTTGCTTAACGCACTTTTTAATATTTATTTTTATTTTACAGACGTTAAGTAGACTGATTCATTATTATTTTAATATTATATTTTATTCTGCTGAACCTATTAACGTCGGAGAGTTACGATAAGTATTAAAGTGCGACTTGTTTTATAATAAATGTTTATTTAAATAATATTTTTTAAACGCCCTCGCTTCGAAACGTTATTGTTCGAAGACAGTACTCGGTATTATTACTTAGAATCCAAAAAGCACAAAAGCTATTATTTTAAAGGACTCATTATCTTAAAATAAAAGTTAAAACTTTTTATTCATTCAAATACCTTCACTTTTATGCGCGAGAAGATTAAAAGATTAATTATGTGTTAGAGTTCACCTTTGTGCGGACACTTGACAAATCATCAGCTCCTACATTCAAGTTGATACAATAGTTGATGATAAATTTAATCTTTTAATGGCGTGATCGTATTTTTATTGTATCTGCATTCAGTGCTCGTTTCACCCATTAGTTGGTACATCGTGATCGTTATACATATATAGTGACCTATTCTTATCTCTGTCATTCCTTTCGACTGCTCATTTGAGAGAAGAGAGACTTCCTTCTGAATGCTTACTGGTGTCATCCGCGCCTGATTTGATGCATGGCAGAAGTGTTACTCAGAAAAGGTTTTCCGCAACTTAATGGTAGTTTCACTCGTTCTGAGAACATTGATTCAGTTTTATATCTGAACTCCGTTGAGAGCTCGCAGCGTCTATTTAACACGCGGTGGATCAAAACTCTTCGGGACCGCATGTCAAAAATATATTTATTTTTATAATATATGAAATTCATGTTTTGCAGATCTGGAGAAGCTATATGGAAAACGTGATAGATAAAACAGTTCAATCGTTACTGTATACTGTTAATTTATTTAATTATTTAAAATCTGATATATGTTTTATAAATATAGTAGTTTTTAATGTTCTGGAAAGATAGTTATTCTTTTAAGATATGCGTACAACTAAGATAAAAGCTGATTAAGTTTAGTTTATTTATATTATGCGTATTTTTTTATTGTTTTTTCTTTAATAATCTTTCTTTGAGGATTTCGTTTCTTTATAATATTGTTCTTAATCGCTTGTTCCGCAAACATAAATAACAAAGTAAATAAATACATAAAGACAAATAACTAAGAAATAAAAATAAAAATTTAAAGAATGAATAAATAAGTAATTACCTAAATTCAAATAAATTAATTTACAAATACAAAAAAGAATGAGCTGCCAGTGGTTTTTAATGTTAAATTAAATTAAAATAAGACTTTATTATTATAACCGAATCTACCATTCAAACTAATCTGGTCTGTCTCAAATTCACATAAGACTATGTATTTTTAAAAATTCATTTATTGATAAGGAAACCAGTGAAGTACATTTTTCAAAGATTTCATCAGTTTTAACATAATGATCTGTTATGGTGTACAGAGTGGACAATAACTTCAGTAAACTATTTTCTCATATAAATAATTATATAATTAAATAATTTACTGACTAAATATTTAGTAAAACTTTGGAGACTGCTGTATTATGTGACCTTGTCACACAAATATTATCCAAATAGCACTAGACTAACCTTTACCATACCGTAATATAAAATATCCGAACGCAGCCATGCTGTCAACTCGTGTTACCGTAATTAACTAAGAAAAAATATTTTTACTAACTTAAATGGCATGAACTTACTCTTAATATTGAGCATTCGATTTTGAAAAAATGATTTATAACATAATTTAAAGCATTCATTAAGTCCTATACTATGTGCCCTTCCTTCTTATCTCTCTTCATTTAATTACTAAGAAAGAGATAGAGTATTTGTATGTTTGTTGTTCTTTTCACTGTGAAAATAGTGTGTGATCTCTGTCTTTCATATCACAAATGATATTTTTACCAACGTATTAATTTTACAACAGTTTTAATGGAAAAAATAATTGTTTCTGTACGATTCCTTTTTCATAATTGGTTTTTCACTAGTCATAAAATATGAATTTTATGTTGCATGTATTTACCGAAATATTACAGGTTTAATTATAATGGTAGACCTGTGTTACAGCATGGTTTGGGAAGGGTTAAATTATTTGGCTAGTATACATTTGGCAGCGATCACGGATCCAATACAATTCCGTAGGTACCTACTCGCTGATTCTCCCTTAGGATGATGTGAAAGAATGCAAACTATGGCGCACTGCTCTTTCACTATATAGTTTCAGGAGCTGTGCCGGCCACTACTACCGGTTGCGAGATCTATTTTCAGAGCTAGCAATACGATGAAGAAGTATATTGTCAAATGATGTCTACACCTGGTCCACGATACCTGCTTTAGAATGTGTTTTTCTCCTTTCAATTTCCACAGCACCTGAAGACACACGCGAGAGATGATGTGATCCATGTGTTCGTGTTCGCTGTAACTGACTGCTAACGAACATTTACGAGGCAACAACGCTAGGTGTAGCTATACATTATTGTCCCGTGAAGCTGCGAAACGGTGGCATATATCAGATTAATTGTTGAGATAGTGACATAACTTATGTCCAACAGCGGAAAATGGACCCTCATGATTTCCATAATAGCTTAATGATAAAATAAAACATATAAATTTATATCTTATCGTCTCGAAATACGTAAATCACTTTAATCTGCATATTTATAATGCATTAGTGTTATAGCTGATTTATTCATTAATTGATTTATTTAATTAAGCAATTATTTTTAATTAAACCCAAAAATATTGAGGAAAGTGTGATAAGGTATATTTACTGTTTCCGAGCCAAGTTTGTAGAACTCCATGATCACATTTGTGAAAATAAAACTTTTTTATTTTTATTGTACTTGATTGATAATGCCTTTACAAGGCGAAACGCGTTTCGAGTAAATTAAATGAGTGGAATCAAAAAACAAGTGTTTTATTTTCACATATATGATTATATTGTTTTAATGTGTCGCGTTATAAGAATTGAGTAATCGATGAAAATAGCGTTAACGCTATGATTAAATATTATATATATTCGAATACTAATTTAATGTATTAATTATAAATATATACATATAAAATCAATTTTATCGAAAAATATTGTTTTTACGCTACCGGAATATAATAATATATCTCCTTAATAATATATATTCTATTATATTTCAATCCAATTGAGTCATAACAATACATCCCAGAGTGAAGCTTGGGCCTCGGCTGCCTCAAGGAAATCCCTCCACTCCTCTCTACTCTGTGTCATGCTTTGTCAACCAGTGATCCCCTAGAATATCCAGGTTCTTCCTGATCCCACCCAGCCAACGGATTTTCGGTTTCTCCCCTGTTTTCGTATCATCTCCGGTTGATAGATTGTCAGGTATGCACATGGCGAGGAATTTTCCATCAGAGCCAGATGTTCAGTACATCGAAGTCGCTGGACCTTGATAAACTTGAATAAGTCAGGCTAATCGTAGAGCTCATTAACTTCAAGGTCGTAGCGACCACGTCAAATATTATGTTATATATTAGAGAATTGAAAGAGAGCCTATAGCCTATAGAGTTAGGAGTCTCTGTTTCTGCTCCATATATCAACACTGGTATAATAAGAGTCTTGTCTAGTCGTACATCGAGAGTTTTACCATCGTGCATTTTATTTACCATTCTCTTCAGCTTGACTTTTCATTAATCATCGAGTGTATTTTTTAATCGACTCGTTGCCTACCTATTTTTTTGTAAATTTAATTGACTTTTTGTTATAATTATGCAACATTAGTTGAACCTAGATATTATAATTATTATATCGCAATGGCTGTTCGCTTATTTTTACAATATTCAGTTTATAGATATATTTTTTATTTATTGGTACAGTACAATCTTCATGATCCAGATCCTTAACAAGCCGTCACGTTCCGTAATCCAACACTTTGCGGTAACATTCATTTCTATACCCCTGTAATTTACTCACTTACACCAATATACATCTCAATAACAACTACATACTTAAATTATAAACCGATATACAAAATAAGTAAAGTTAGGTGAGATAAATTAAAATTGCAGTCTGTCGCAGCTATGCACCTTGGGACGCCCCAAAATTTCCACCGAATTGAAACCACAGCCCTGATAAATTTGTATTCAGCCTTTGGTCGTGAAACGCAATGTTCATCGGGTTGTGTTAGTAACCATTTAAAGTTGTATTGAGTCTACACAGATAATAGATAGAACTTACACATAACACAGGACGATTCGTTCCTCACAACACCTGTTTTCGACACGATATTGCAAAACAGTACCTAAAAACAACACACCCTACTTTCGATCACGACACTAACAATTACGCATATAACATTAGCCCTGATTATGAACCCTGCAATGTGATCCAAAACGTCTGCTAGAGGGGTCAGATATACACGACATATATCCAGAAAACTGTATACATAAGATTCTGAACGGCCGTGAAAACTTAAAAACATTTTTATGCTAAACTCTCATCTATGTCAAACTTAACGGTCTTTTCACTATCCTTGTTATATATTGCGCTTCCCCAACTTGTATCTATGACTTGCTGGACTGTATTGGTATGTCTTGGACTGTAGTGTTATTTGCTAGTAAAAAAAATATTTGCCAAAGTAGCGAAAATGTTAAACGTGTTTTTAATATATTTAGATTAAAATTACTTAAAGGTTTTCTCTTTTATATATTTAATAACAGTATATGAATATATATTCAATTTGAAATGAAGTGTACATTGTCTTTATTATGAGTAAGAAAAAACATACATTAGCGAAATCGTAGGTACAAGACCACTGACAAGCATATTGACCATCTATCATCTTTTCTTATCTATGCTGTCTATGGTAAGATAGATCATAAGAGCCATAGAATAAAGCATTTTTTTAGTCACAATGTCAAAGTAACGCAAAATGTTATGTTATTGTTGGCAATTTACAATTTTTAGTAATGTTTGCGATATTTGTCAAAATCTGCTGAGAAAACCATTCATCCGATTCCGTTTTTACTTAGATACACATTACACTGATAAAATAGCATTTTTGTGTTTTTTATTCATTTTGACAGCTAACGGTGCTACTTACAAAGGTGGAGATTTTATTTACGTGTAGTTTATTTCGGGGAAAGCTCTGTTATTGAAACATAGATTCTATTGAGACCCTGACCACGTAGCGGTCACCGATAGCCTCGTATCGGCCAATATTGACGATTGCTTATCTGCTAGTTACTGCAATTATGCTTATGAGTTTAGTAAATAGGTATCAATTAATTAGTTTGGTTCTGTACAACTCGAATTATATCAATTAATACCCCAATGGATTGTCTTTGGGGATTGCCGATTATTTAATGGAAAAATTCTCTTCTTAATTATATATTGTGACGTACGCGAAGAGATGAGATGAGATGTGAATCCATGAGATTGTGTGTACTATTAACAGAATTGGCTATTCTATCTCCCACGTGCCTTCAACAATCGTTTTCAATGGAAGATAAATAAAATCAGATAAAAATGTACAACATTATATTTTGGAAAAATGTATACAATTAAAACAAATGAGCAAGGAGAAAAAACGTTGTCATAATATTTACCTCCGTTAAATTATATCTTAAACATTCAGAAACAGAATTTTTTTTTATCAAGTTTAATCACAGCAAAACACATCAACTGTCACTCTTATTTAACAATACCACGGGTAGGTGGAAAAATGACCAGCTGTCGAGGAGCAGTCGAAACCACCAGGTCGAATTTCACTGGACAAGTTTTGATCCCCGATGAATATAAAATGTTGTTTACTTATAAGGTGACATTGTTCACGGCGATATATTGAAGTAAGGGTTTCTCTATCCACATGAAGATGGATGATGGATGATGGATGGATTAATCAGGACTCTTCTACGATCCATCACATCATGAGCGGTGCATCGTACGAAAAATTGCGCCTCCGTAGAAACAAATACACTTACATAACACCACACAATACAGATACCCAACATTAGATATAATTATCCTCACTCTTCCTTTTAAATATGGAATCACATGTTTGTAATAAATTCGTTCCACGAAAATTCATCGACGGAAATGCCAGAAAATACTTAGAGAAAGATCCTTTCATGCAGCAGTGTTGCTATTGCTATAATATGTTAACCATAGAGGGTACTATCGGCGGGTAGGTACTATAACGTAATGTTATAATATTTCATGCTGAATGCTAAGAAAAATTTGAAACTATTTATTCCTTTTCATACCATTTCATTTACAGAAGGAGGTGGCGTTATGCGGAAATCGTCACACACACATATATAAATGAACAGCAAGCCTTATTGTAAAAGGATAAAACAATACAAGAGAAAAATTCTACGAAGGAATTATTTTTTTCCTGGAGCTCCGGTTTGGGTGATACGACCCACAGCTTGGCAAAGGAAAAAAAAGTCAATTGACGTCCCAGTGGCATTTCGTTAAAAAATAAGCTATTATTAAAATTTACGAGCAAAGAAAAATATTTATAATAATATTTTTCAAGAAACACGATTTTTTTTTTATTATATATACGATATGTATTGTTTGATTTTTATGATGTATAGCTCCGATACGCGTGCATGTGAACGCGACGCATAGAAGGGTTATTTTCGTTACATACCTATTACCCTCCTTCACTATACACAGTTCTCTATAGTTTTGGACAGTTATCGTTTACCAGTGGTACGGTAGGCTGTAAAAGTTGCGTGAATTATCTTCCTGCTGTGTGGGAATGATAAACTGACGAAGAGTGTAGTATTTGTATTAGGTACGATTAGTACATCTTACCATTGTGCTTATTGTGTCACACTTCGCGCCATCACTGAAGTGTATGAACAAGAGTACTTCTTGCTGAAAAACGGAGTATGTGTTCTGAAGACATAAGACTTGTGACTTTAGTGAAGAAAAATCCAGATACGTAAAGGAGCAATTTTCAGATGGGTCGTGTTTCTTCACGGTTTTGGTTGGTCTTTCAGCCCACCTGTTCCCTATTACTCTCTTCCAAAATTCTTTCACCCTTTCGTATTTCCGCAATTTCTTATTCAGACATATATTATTGTGGTTGGACTGTGTGTGCTCGTCTCAAAAGAAAAAAATGTGTTTACGATTAGAGATTTTACATTACTTTATTTGAATTTAAAAAAAACGTTTTACACGTATCGTACACCACCAATTTTAATTAAAGTTTCTGTATATTTTAAAAACCAGTCTACAAAACTTTATCTCATGGTAAATAGTAACAGAATATACATGATTTGTTAATAACATGACACTAGAAAACAAAATTTTGAATGCTCATCAGATAATTGAGAAGGTATGAGAATTGTAAATTCCATTTTACCTTTGTTTTATCGACTACTCAAATTCTACTACTCATTTGACATAAAAAACTTTTACAATAATACACTGCCGTAGTTAAAGTCGGTAATATTATTTCAGACATACATTAGAAAAGGAGTTTGATAAGGGTATGTTCTTTCTTTATTGTTATTAGACATTTACTCAAGTTACGAAGTATTTCTAAATCAAAAACTATTTTTTCAAGTAACTTAACCACTTTGTCAATAAACTTGACATTCAGTTTAGTGGTCCAATGCTTTTTGATACTTTAATCTGGCTTACTCAAAATGGTATCGCTAATATCCTAAATTATTTCAAGTTGCGATATCAGCCCTCAATGTTTTATCATTTTATGCGAGTATCCTACTATCCTAAACTATTTCAAGTTGCGATATCAGCCCTCAATGTTTTATCATTTTATGCGAGTATCCTACTATCTTACACTATTTCAAGTTGCGATATCAGCCCTCAATGTTTTATCATTTTATGCGAGTATCCTACTATCTTACACTATTTCAAGTTGCGATATCAGCCCTCAATGTTTTATCATTTTATGCCAGTATCCTACTATCCTACTATCCGACTACACCACTTTCAATAAGAACCATAATTTAACAAAGCATAATGCAACGAATGAAGCAAACACGTGGGCAGTTTTCTACGGGATCTTCCCATTAGAGGTCCTTTCAAACATGATGAGAGGTTTGTTCGACATGCTGTTTTATCAATATATTTGTTAAATTATAGGTTTATTACATTGCTTTGAAATAATCAATATACTCTTACATGTAATGTATAACTTTTAAAATTAAATAATTATATAATTACGTTTGGGTATAGCATCCAGGTCAATTGAATCATGCTGTTTAAGTAAGTAGGTACTATAGCAAACGACAATACTATTATACATGGCTTAGTAATAAACGTAATGCTACGAGTCACTTACAAGTATTTTTAAGGAGAACATATGTTTGTCGTGATGTTGCATTTTAAAAACATAGTTCTGTGTTATTTTTATTTTAATCTACTAAAAAGATTATAAATTTAATTGCTTTTAAAAATGGAAAAATATATGTATCAATTGAAAATATTACGGAATATAAGTTCAAATTTTTCGAAAACGTATTAGATTGCTTTAGCGAAAATGGTAACCGGCTTTCCCGGATAACAAGAGGTCCAGTATTGTTTTGATTAATTAATTTTTTCTGTATATCCTTCTTCTAGTTGATTAATTTAATTTGTATAACATGTAGGTAAAAGATAATTATATAAATTAATTAAATGAAATTATTTAAAATACAGTAAACAAAAAAGTTTAAAATGTTCGATCGTAATACAACATAATATTCTCAATATGTTTCATACCATAAATTGAGTTTACGATTCCAAGTCAGATAGTTTCCGTAGAACAGTCTCTTCAAGGCTGGCATCCTAACTTTAAACGTACTAAACCGTAATTTTTTTTACTAAGTTGTAGCTATAGTTGCGAGCGAATACAAACTAAAAATGGTTTTCAAAATACACGATGATACAGAGTAGAAGCTACGTAAAAATGAATAAACTCTTAAAATAAAATAATTACAATAAAATATCGGTCTCGCATATATTTAGAACATTTTAACATCAATAAAGTTTCGGAATGCGCGCCTAATCTGGTCCTGATATCGGCGGCGCGGCGGAGATATATTATCGCCTCGGCCGGCTTCACCCAAGTTGAGTCGTTTCCGCGAACAAATAGCCCGCTGAGCTATTGCAATGAACTTTTAAACAAGGTTATCTTAAATAGGGCCATATTGTTTCGTGATGCTGGAAGAAATTATTTATCTCTTTTGATAACCGTGCAAGAGGTAACGTTAGCAGAGCTCGCCTGGTACAAATCATTTTTATATTTTTTAAACACTTCTATTATATTTAGTGACTTTTTTTTCGTATTTTTTTAAATTTAATTAAAAATCCTTATCGTATGTCTTGCAGGAGCATAAATTGTTTTTTTTTTGCTTTAGAAAAAAATTACCATTTGTATACAAACTGTTGAATGTTTCAGAGAACATGCTGGGATTAACAAAGGTCGATGATATAAAAGCAGTTTAAATAAAATACCGTTATAAAATATACAGAAATCATTGAATTATAATAATTATTTTTTATGTGACAAGCGATCAACGCAAATTGATTTTAATAAAACGGATTAAAAGTTTATTTTAGTTTAGCAAAATATTTTTGCCACTTTGGTGAAGGATATCTATTTAGTATCGAAACATTTTTTGACTATGGTTAGTGACCAGATCTAAATAATAAATTTAATACATTCTATTTCTGTATCTTTTAACAAATGAAATAAATACATAAAATGTTATTTTACATTAAAAATAATTGAATTATACAATTAAATAACATGCGTACAGCTCGTCCAAGGACAATAATTAAAGTTTTATATGAACATGTATCATTCAATACAAAAAAAATACTATTTAGGTTCAACTCCAATTTTCAAATTTCCAACCATACATTTGTATTTAAAAAATGTATCTTCAGAACAAAATGGTAATATGTCAACTTAATATGTATGTATCAGTTTTCATTTAAATTTACATACACAGAAGAAGTTTTACAGTCGCATAAACGTTTTATATGTTATTGGTCGATATGCCGGCTCCGTATGGCACGAACTTTCGACACAAAGATTTGTTTTTTCGAAGGGAATACTTGGCGCATATGGATCTATAAAAGAATGGTCGATAACCGCTATCAATAGCGACAATGGATTTTGTTTGCGTTTAGAGAATAAACACTAAGGTAAATAAAAGAATTTTAATGAATGGCGTGAGCTTTGTACATTTTGTCGAATAAACGATCAGTGCTTACCGATAATGTACCCGGCCGCCGTAATGGGAATTTCAATTTCAGGTACAACAAAGGTAAGCTCCGAAGATCCAAGGTTGAAACCACACTTCGGCAGACATCGAGCACAATGGATGGCGTGAGTTTAATAACAAAAATAGAAACTGGTCGGCCCACCCGAAGAAGAAGAATCCTAGAGTACTTCCGGCGAGCGAATACACTAGCTTATCCAGCAGAGAATATTATACATCAATCAGGCCTATTCTCAAAATTGCAATATTGAAATGAAGGTGATTGTTACACCAACCCTCAAAAATAGTGTTATATTTGAATGAGAGAGAGGGAGAGAGAATGAGGGAGTGAGGGAGATAAACGTACCATAATCTGTCAAAACTATCTGTCTATTTTTGAGGGTTGGTGTAATAATCACCTTCATTTCAATATTGCAATTTTGAAAATAGGCCTGACTGTCCGGATAACATTTTCTCGCCATATCCACATTTGAATACTACTTTCTATTTGGAAAGAACAATTGGACTAGTGCGAGTATATGTGTGCACTTTTTAACAGCGTATTGATGCCGCTCTACGTTTAAATTGGTCAGTGGGGGTTGTCGTTTGAAACTAATTAAAAACACGATATCCACATTAAATATGTACGGAATGTTTGAATTTTGTAAATTAAGAAAGTTAATATTTATGTGTGTGTTGTGACATTACAAACTGCTATTATATACACTAATACAATTGTTATTTCTAAATGGAAACTGATTCAAAACATAGTAATGTTGCGTGTTCGTAGATTATTGGGGTTTGTTAGTAGGACTATAAATCTTGACAGTTGGCAGGTACTTATAATACAGCCCCTAGTATTTTAATTACGAACTATGCTAAAATTATTTCTCGCAAAAATATGTATTTCATCAGTTTGATCGTTCGTGACATTGATAAAGGAAAGTTATCAAGTACCGGAGGTGGAGCAGCGGGGCGGAGGAAACCGAGTTACACTTTAGTCGGCAAATAGTTCGGAGGCGGCGTCAGGGGTCGCAAAAAGGTAAGTTTTGTAAGTTATAATGAGTAATGACCGTCCTAACTCTCTCCCGCCCGCTCTCCGGTCGCGCTCTCTAACAATGGTGATACGTGTGATCGACTTAACTCGGCCGTCATTCATAATCAGGTGGCAGAAAGGTTGACATCGGACAGAGGTGTTCATTTTGGGGACTCTCCGCGAGCGAGAGGGACGGCGGCCAAAGGAGTACTCCGACCGAGTGCCTGGCGGAAAATGATAAACCTATTCATACAACTATATAATATTCGTCCAACTATCTGGAAATGGAATGAATAGTTAGTAAATATATTTTTTGCTCAAATTTAAACCATGCACAAGCTTATTTTGAAAGATTATTTTATATTTCATAAAATAAAGATGAAAGTCCTTTAATAATGACAATGAAAAAATCATATTTTTAAATTTACACATAATGGTTGTATTTGGTTTCTAATTAATTTATTATTTAGGAGATTATTTCTCCTAAATAATAAAGTTGTATCAATGTGTCCAAAATTTAATAAAAATGAATTGATAATTCTGGCGTCTGCCATCAGTTTACTCAAAGGTATTTGAGATTCTGTAAAAAATAAGGTAGATGGCTCTGTCAAATGATGGAACGATTAAATGTAAAATAAATAAATGTGTAAATATCAAAAAGGTAACATATAGGGTCGAAAATTGTCGCTAAAAATAATGTCGCTGTAGCTTAGTTGGATAAAGCACCTTCCCCGGTTAGGAAAGAGATGCAGGTTCGAATCCCGGTGGCGCAATAACAATATTTTTCGATAAAATTGATTTTATATGTATATCTTTATAATTAATATATTTAATTCATATTTAAATTAATTTATTATTGAATATATTAGAAGTATGATTTTCTTAGTATGGATTTAGATGGAGAACAATCATAGATTTCTTATAAGGAACAAATATGTTAGATATAAGTATTAAAACTAAAAATTTTAAAAATATATTAGAAATTTGTCGCTACATTATTAAATGTACTATGAATTATTTTTATGTAGATAAGTGTACATTATTTTTTATAACTTCACTTTAATATTTTCGTGATACATAAATTTATTATGTGTGAATTATTATTGACGTACTCCATTGTCTCTATCATCATCGTTATAATTGTTTGTTTGATACTCTAAACTTAGCAAGCTAATTATATCTTAGTACCCAACAGGATGTATTCACGAAAAAAGGGTATCTTATGGTCTTCCATAATTGTATATCTAGTTAAAGCCGTAATATCAGAATAACTTTTATCTTTTTTGACGCACATCATAATAATTATCCGGCAAGACAGCGATCGCAAGCTCCTGTCAGTCTTCATTAAGAGATGACTTATAATCTCTACTTTTTTAATAAGTACGTAGCAGAATATACAAATATAACATTAATAATACGACTTATAATCTCTAGGACTGATTGTCTCAAAAACAATTCCCGTTCGTAATTATTCATTAGTGATCCATTAACTACATAGGTACCTGATAAGTTTTTGCTCGTTTAGAGAACAAAAGTATTCATTACTCATATCATGATAGTAATGGCATACGCATACATCCCGTTAAAATAAGAATATAAAAAAGGTTATTGTGTATGGTGTTATCCGGCTATGGATCATTACGATATTACTCATTTAAAACTATTAAATTGTAATAAAACGATTTACTTAATAATTAGTACGTTGCATAATAGAAAAATTAAGGTTCTTATTCTCCATGACGATATGACACCTCACAAAAAAATTATCTTATCTATTTTTCCTCACCTACCATACGCATTTAACTATACGATTTTTAGATCGCTCCATCTGATAAATTTTCTTATTGAAGACCAGGTTCGAAAATTCGTTCTATTTACCTCAATATAGACGAGAACTTTTTGCCTCAAAAAATAAGAAAATTTACATTAAAGGAATTGAAGCAACTCTATGATAAATGCAAATAAAACATCGCTAATGGTGCTGAATATATATTACATTAATGTACCATTTCTGTTTTTTAACCTAATAATAAAATTGATTTTGGAAAACTGAATTCATGTCAAAAAATTAATATATATGTATATTAAACAAATAACATAATGTTGTTTTAAATGGTTTGATGAAAATACAGTTAAATTTATATGTTATAATATATCGCTTCTGGTGTTTTTTTATACATAAAAAAATTTAGCTAAATTTTTAGCAGCAAATCCGGATATGCACAGAAATCATCAATTTTATTTTGAAATTAACTTGAGTAACTCTACTAAAAACTAATTTAAAATATATTTTTTAAATATTTATTATAATTTAAAAACATATTCATTAATCGTTAAGTGTTTTATGTACTTCAGTAAAATTATGTCTATCCAAAACATAGTCGACATAATATGTAATTGCATAGAAATATTAATTTACTTTTGTAACTTATAATGAGTTTATGTAGAAATTTTGAGAAACAAAACATAAAATACAGTTCACAATATTTATCACGTTATAATGTTATTCGTTATAAAAGTTTTATCATTTTAAAAGGTTGTGGCTTTAAGCCTTGAATGCGAGCAAACGCCATCTGCAGGTTTTTTTTGTGTTCGAGAAATAAATCGGAAAATATGAGAAAAATTTCTGACATCATTTTACGAATTTCTCAGTCGATTGCAAATTCTGTTCTTTTACGATTTAAAAATAGAAAAATGCACGCTGTACCTAAATGTTAATTTTAAATTGAAAGCAAACTATATATAATGATATTTGAGAATTAGAACCGAAAGGTATCCAGGTACGCGCACCTTGCGCATTGCTTTGTTTTTCAACAGACAATTTTTAAATTAACATCCGATATTTAAAATACATTAACTATCTATTACTTATATAAATTACGTACGTTAGCAAATAATATAATATATAATAAATAATTGAATTTTATATAAAAAAGAAGGAAATAATATTATTCTAAGATATGTTTCTAAATATAATTGTAAAATTTATCAATTGTTATACTTTTGGTTAACAATAATAGATTATAATATGAAAATTATTTTCGAGAGTTGTATTAAAATAAAGTGAATTTAAATAATGAATGTAAATTTATTTATCAAAATGATTCAACAAATAAATTAATATAGTTAAGATTGCATGAAAACACGACTGAAACAGGATAATGTAGAAGGAAGAGAAAATAGATTTGGACATGGTTACCTAGACCTAGAAGAAACAAGCTGCTGTTTGAATATACGGAAAAATCATTTTTTGTGTTTTTATTAGTTTCACAATATATGTTAATCTAGTGTTTATTTTTTAGACTAATGTAGACATAAGGACAGTACTATAATATTATAAGTCTTCGTAATATAGATTCAGTAGTAGATTGGATGAATGGGTATTTTTGAGTTGGTATAAGGTTGCAGGAGACATGCCGATAGGTATCAATGAAACTCGCCCCCCCCATTATGTCACGGTCTGTGGTGGCGCGAAGAGGAGAACGGAGTGCAGAGTGGGTGGGTGGAATATTAGGGGAGGAATGGACAGAAAGACTAATGAACTATGTGATAGTATGAATGGAAAATACCTAGATATACTGTGTATTAGCGAGAGCATGAAGAAAGGAGGACGAGCGATGGAACACAATGACGTTGGTGGTATAGTCCGGGGTCCCGGAGGCGGACCGGGCGTATCAGGGTGTTGCAGCGTTGCTGTATTAGAGAATATGAGTTTGTCAATTCCAGGCTCATGTGGATCCTTTTAATGTATATTATATCCTCTGGCATTTCAGAAAATGATGAAGTGAAAGGTAAATTATGGAAAATTGAATGTAATAAATGTGAAACGGAATAATGTAAAAATAATCTTCGCAGGTGGAAACTTGGAGGGATGGTTTCGAGTCAGCCATTGGTGTATATGGTAGCAAAAAGATGAGTGGGAATGAAAATAGTCTACTTGAGATATTCTTACAATGGAATGTTTCAAATACATTTTTTTATCACAATGTAATTCATCAGTACACATGGTAAAAAGGGAATGAAAGATCGATGATTGATTTTGTGGTGGTTTATTCTAGACTGAAATCCGCTACTATTGATAATCGGGTGTTTCAGGGAACCGAAATGGAAGCTGACTATTTCCTTGTCGTCCCAAGAATACATTTATTTCATCCATCCATAAAAAATCAGTATAGGCGCCATCAAGAATAAAAATTGAGAATCTGCAAAAGGATGATGTCAGAGAAAAATTTGTAAGGAAAGTGTGTAAAAGGCTGAATGAGAAAAAAGCGAGTGATCTGAATATAGACGATGCATGGGAACCCATTAAGGTTACTCTATGCAAACCGGTGAAGAAAACCTGTGACATAGCTACCCATGCAAGAAATAATCGCAATGCATGGTGGGACGATGGCATGAAAGAACTTGGAAAATAAAATAATAATGCGTTGCTTTATCTTTTGACAGTAAATAGGGTTGAATACTTGAGAGCAAAAGCTTCTGAGAAAAAAGTTAAAACTGGTGTGAAAAAAATAAAAGAACGGCTGAAAAGAGAGAAAGGGATAAAAATTACTGAGAATTTCCAGAATAATATAAAATTCTTCTTAAAGGCAGTCAAACAATCACAATATGTTGATGAAAGCCGTAGTATGAAAGCTATTACGTCAGTAAATGAAGAAATGTTAATGAATGAGGACGACATAAAAGATAGATGGATGAAATATTTCCAGGAAACGTATGACAATAAAGAGAATTCGAATGAGGAATCTCTCGAGAGGCTCTTTGGGGGTAAGAATGAATTACAAAAACTATATGAATACAATAAGTATGGAAAAAATAAAATTTGCAATAAAGCATATGAAGAATGGTAAGGCTGTGGGGTATGATAACGTTTCTTCCAGGTATATCAAGGCTGGTGACACATAAGTTGTCTTGTGGTTCATGCGCTCTTCAATCAATGTTTGTAGGAGAGCCACACTCCGTTAGCTTGAAGAAGGGCTGTTATTATGCCTCTCTACAAAGGCAAAGGGTCGCGAACAGAATTCGGTAATTATAGGGTAATTAGTCTACTGAGCTCAGTTGGCAAACTAAGTATATGGAAGAATTTAAATAGAAAGAGCAAGGATGGTGATGAAAGAAAAAGTATGGGACGTGCAAGGGGCCATTGTATGTGGAAAAAGATGCATGGATTATATCTTTCATATACGAGTGATTTTGGTGCAAAAGTTTTTAGCGAAAAACCAAAAACTTTTTTGTTTCTTTGTAGATATGCAAATGACTCATAGTTTTTTTGATACGTGCATTTGCTTTCATTATATGCTTAACAAGGTAATTATAATGAAAGTAATATTGAACAATATCTCTTTCATCTCCACTGTCTTATGTAGCACGCATCTCTGTCGGCCAACATAGGAAGGCTTCATGCTGACCTCAGTATTTGCGTGATTTAAACAATCCTAAATATATCGTGTTTAAAACCCTCTGACGCATTCTATTGTATAATTTCATCCCTTTTTAATATTAGCAATTTGAATTCCCCACGATTGAAATTTTGCTAATATAGCCGAACACCATTTCGTTGGTTTCCGTGAGTTACACATCAAAAGAGATTCAAGCCCTTTTCACAGCCGGTACCCGCCATTTGTCGAATTTTACAGTTTGAGGTGGACAGACGTGTTTTTTGGGGGCCATTTCTCATTCCTACATGTTATGCCGGTATAATAAATATATTCAAGGTAATAATCATTTTTCAATAGTATTATTTATGTAAAATTTATATGATATAATCCGTACATACTTTAGCTTACATTATTCTTGTTTTGAATCTTCATAGAAACCGTCATTTCCTGCCGAGATCTCGATTAATCCGTCAGATTTCTTTATTGGATTTGAGAAGAAATATCTGTAAGAATATCCTTGACGAACTTGTCAAGATAGCATTATTTCACCATAAATACGGAGACATCAAAGGCTTGTTTAATCAACCTCTATGACCATTTGATAGGAAGAATATTCTGTGAACCAGAACATACACTTGAACTGCAAATCAAAGTAATCCTGTAATATTTTTTCGAACTGTGAATGTGTAAAATCTGTTTTAAAAAATATTTGTAACAAACTGTTTTTTTTATCCGTACAAATGTGTTTAAGAAAATAAAAAATAAATAAAACTTTATATATATATATATCGAATATTTACCCCTACAAAGTAACTCAAATTAGTGCATTTTAAAATAATAACTAAAATTTCTACATTTTCACTTCAACAGACTTTCAAATAATTAGAACTTTCCTTCAATATGAGCCACACATTAAAATTATTTCATTTGGGAAAATGATAATTTTATATATCGAATTTCTACAAATGCTTATTGTCTAATTGTCATATCCATTATTTTTATAACTAACACTTGGTTATTGTATTGATGTGAAAATACTCTTATTTTTTTTGTTTATTCGTTCTCGCAGGCAAGTGACATATTGGTAGTTTTTCTATCGCACGGAAAATTCTACCGTAATGTAATAAAATCATATATTTATTGTATTATAGTTTTTTTAATATAATTTTTTGAGTTAGTTGCATTTACGAATTAACTTTATTAAATAATACCGTAATCTGCCCTAAAGAGCTAATAAAGTCTTTAATTTTTTTTAATTATTCATGCCGCCGTTTCTCACTTGATTATTGATAATATTTTTGTACATTTAATAAGACAGTTGCATATTTGAAATGGTTTCACTGTGAATTTCATAAACATAATTTTGTTTTTCCGTCAAAAAATAATTAGTTATTACAAACTGAATTTGTTTTAATTAGTACAAAACTTGCTTTTCCCTTCAATATGTGTCATTATAAATTAAGTATACAATTAATTACACCCAACATATACTAAGAAAACAGGAGATCATTTTTCTGTACACTGAGGTTCCAGCTGAGAACACATTGAATTTTATAATGAAAAGGGTCTTTTTCTTTTTTTTCCCTTTTTTATCATGTTTTCATCATTTAAAATTATAATAAATATACGTATGTAAAAATACACATAACAATATAAAAATCTATGTTATATTATATACGCAATCATGATCAGCATCCCAACATGAAGAAAATTCTGCGTGTGTAAGGATCAATTGATCATTCACACCATGGTTTGACATTACAAAGGATGTCAAGCAGGGTTGTGTAATGTTTCCCTGACAATTCAACTTGTATATGGATAATAGTATGAAAGAGCTGGAATATATTAATGTAGGGGCAAAATGGGCGATTTAATTGTATGTTATTTATTGTATCCTGATGATGCAGTATAAATAGCGAATAATGAATAAGAATTACAGAGTCTAGTGAGTAGAATGTACGATGTATGCAAGGAAAGTGACCTTATTATGAATGTCTGAAATTGAAAATGATGATATTCGAGGAGAAAAGCAAGTCAACGTGCAAAATACTTGTAGGTAATGAATGTTTGGAACAGATGGACGAGTTTGTGTATTTGGGTTCTATGTTTGGTAGTAACGGAAAGACTGAAAAATATATAAAAATAACGGTGACTACAGGGAACAAAGTGAACATTAAATGGAAACTAATAGAAACTAATAGAAACTTGTCCACCAAAGCAATACTAGCTGTACACAATGAGTCCTGGCACCGATACTTATGTATGAAAGTGAGGACTGGAGTTGGCAGGAGAGGAACGAAAGTATATGCACTAGAAATGAGATCACTTAAGTGTGTACATGGCAGACCCATTTATGACATTAAAAAATGAAGAAATTTTTGTTTTTTATTTTTTTTGTAGCATAAGTAGAAACATAAAGGTAATTGCTTTACTAGATCTTTTTTATTATTTTTTATAATAAAACATCAGTTTAAGATAAGTATTAATGTATTAAATAGAAAAATTAGTCATAACATAATTATACTTAAAATAATTCTTCATATCTAATTAGCAACATAATCCTTTTTGTGTCCTTCAAATTATGGCGAGATGCTATCTTTGCTTTAATGAATCCTTCTCTTGCTGTTTTCGAACACAAAGTTACTACTGAGACTTCTGTGACAGTCTTTATAGATCTTTCAACTGCTTGCGTATGACAGGCCAAACGCAGAAGAGTCAGTTCACCTTCACCGACATGTGTTACGAACGACTGAAAATCTTCGTCAGACATTTTTGTTGAATTATTGGCGATTCAGTGATGTTTTGCTACCAGTTTATAAGATCGTAGAAAGCGGCGGCTTCGAGGTTTATATTTGAAACTTGAAAGAGTCTGATTATCTTACAGCCACAATAATCGGCGAGCTTGTATGAGAAGATGTATCAATATGAATTAGACGACAATTGTGCGTCAGTGATGGTAAGTAAGTAGTTTAAAAAAATAGAAAGATAAAATACATTGCAATTTCTTTGTTTCATTTCTCTTGTCAGATGAAATAGTCAGTTTGTAGTTTATAAAACCTCCCGGTGAAGAGTACTGATGGATAGCTATTAAAGTGAACATTAGACATGACAGCCGCAGGTAGAGTGCTTAGAAAAGACTCCAAGAAACAATTTAAAAAATAAATTGTGTCTGTTAAAGTGACCACAGGAAGACGGGAAACTTCTCACGGAGCAAGTTGTACCATCACAAACGGAAGCATAAAGCTACATCGAGTAACATCCCGCTGCTCTCACGCAAAGGTTTATCATTATTGCTAGTGAAACAAAACAAAAGCATCGTCAATTGTATTATATTGAACTTGTTTTATTTTTTCGTACTGAATTTACCACGTTGAACGTAAAAAAATATAATAAAGGGTGTCCAGCGAAAAATTTTCAAGTTTTATATTAAATAAAATAAAAGCTGCAATGTTATTCTCATATTTTATTTATACAAAACTGAGTTTAACGATGCAGGTTTTACGCTTTATAAACAATATCTTCTAAATGCAGTCCATTTCTCTCAAGACACTCTCGCAATCGGACTCTTAAATTTGTGAACTTCACGACGGATATTTTCTTTTAGAGCCTTAATTGTTCGAGGATTATCGCTATAAACTCTCGCGCTGTCGAGATCAAACAATAAATCAATATTGATCAAGTTGACGTCCGGTGGCGTTAAGATCACAATTCACGCTGAAGACGAACAGTAGAATGGGTAAAAGGTAGAAATTTGGACGCAGAATATGTGTAACAATAGTCGCGGCTGATATCGCGGATGATTCACAACTGCTAATAGACAGCTGTGCAACTTTGCCTCGCACATAGTAACAAGACGGAGCCGAACAGCTGCCATCTTAAAAATATTCATAATCCCCAACCTGTATTTATGAAGATTTACAATTACATTAATGAAAGAAAATAAACAATAAATGGAAAGATTCATTATATAAATGTTTCAGAAATAATGAATAAAAGGAGAAAATAACACCCAAAGTAAGAAACATAATAATATAAGATTGCAAAAGGATTATACAATGTTAACTAAGTAGAAACTTAGTTACTCACCACTTATACTATCTATGCTTGTATTTTTAATTTTAGTATATATACATTGTTTCCTGAAGAAAATATATGTATTGAAATTTGTTGGTTTATTAATAAATAATAATTTAAATAGTGTTTCGTCTTATTATTTATATATGTGGCCATAAAGTAATTTTACAAATACTGAAGAAATATTTTTTCAAATATGAATTAAATATCACAGACCTATGTTCTGAATAATTACAACTTCATAATAAGAATGTGTTCTAAAAAAAAAAAAAATATTTTTTCGATAAATAGATTTTTACTGTGTATATTTCTAGTTGATTTATTTAATATGTGTTATATTTTCGTTACTTTAATAAAAAATATACATAAAAAAACGATACACGTGCTCGTTCTATGTGAGACTTCATTACCTTTTTTTATCCCGATTTAAATCTTATATTATATACTAATTGCATGAAACGCTTCTGAGAGTTTTTTTTATCAATGGCTTTCGATTTGTTTAGATCGGTTCTGCATCAACGTGTCACACGTTTTAGTCGCCATCGTTTTGGAGAAGCAACTTTCAGAGTTTGTGGAAGAGTGAAAATAAGCCCAGGGGTGGATGCCAATAAATCTATTACTTTCATATATAGAAAATGTTTAAATTGATGCCCGGTGTAACTTGCTAATCATTTATTGAGTATAGATTAATTGCACGAGAGAGAAACTTCGGTTTCGATAACCCATCTTTACTTAAAGTTGTCCCTAACGTATAAACACTAACAGCGGGCTAAAGTTTTAAGGTATTTGAGTCTACGATATTGACCAAATTCACGTGCAAACCTTTCTAAAGTATAACAAATAGTGTGATGAATAGAACTATGTATTATTTTAGATTACTTTTATAATATTTTGTTATCCGTAAGTAAAGCTAAATAGCATAGCCAAAATATACATTAATTTTTAAATTCTCAATCGTGGAGTTTTAAATCAATATGTTTTTGAGGAATGTGGAAATTTATCACTCCCTTTCTCGTATTCATATTCTTTCGATGATGAATTATTTATTTATTAAGCATTTCCTGAATTTGATTCTGTCAAAAATCACTATCGCAGCAAATCTGATGAGCAATGTAAGTTATCACTGTTTCGAAATTATAGAGGTACTCCAGAATACTTTGAAATTGTTAATAATAATAATCATAATGGATAATTTTTATAGCGCCATCTTCGTAAAAACTTTCACCTCGAGGGCGCTTTTTTAACTCTTTATTATCAGCCACGTGAATAATGAAAAATATACAAAATCTTAAAATAATATTTAATTACATTGGAAAATTAAATTATTATACATATGTTATTTAATTTAGATATGAACATTTGCAAAATCAAAATAACGATTCCTTTTCCAGCTAATCTAGAATACCGTACACAATATTTGGAGCAGCTGCAATGATCAGGCCTCTCGTCTTAATTTCTCATTAAGTTCCGTCTTGTGAGCTTTCATCCGGAGGCAAAAAGTATTCTCCATTATAATAAGTCGTGAACGAGATTTAACGATTAATTTTTTTAATTCTCTCCGGTGACAAGGCGAGGGAGACTTATCCTTTTCGGAGATTTTAATTTGCCGGAAAAATTCGATTCAATAAACTCAATTTGATCTCGGAGAAGCCTTTTTGTTATTTTTCCCCTTTGTTCTTTTGACCTTTGTCTTAAACTTAAATTATTCCATTAGCTAATCGGAAAGGGACAAGCGATAGAAGCTGAGATGGCGATAGAAACTTCCCAATTAAAGTACATGCCTTAATTTGAAACATAAAGAGATGTACACTGACGTCACTTGATACTGAAGACCTTTTCGTTTACCGTCAGCGGGTCGCGTGTGTGAGAGTTATTAATTAAATGGTTAAAATAGCCACACAATCACATTACTTACAATGTTGTGTAATTTTTAGTATTTTAATTTTTTATCAATTTATTTACAACTTTTTTTCCAAAATAATAGTAACTAGGCAATTAAATACAAGTCTTTAAATTTATTTTGAGATATTCATAAATATCTGTATTTCTTCAGCATTTAAAACTATTTTTATCGCATTTATATATCCTACTTTTTAAACACTCAGATTTTTTTAAAGCTATAAATTTGACAGATCGCAATAAAATAAACAAATTTTGAAAAATTGAAATATTATTTAATATAAACGAATAACAATAATGAAGACTTGTAAATGCCACTGTACCTAACTGTCACTGCCACTTTCACTGTAAGTAGTACTGGGCAATAAAGTTTTCTTTCCATCCTCTTTTGGATTATTCGAGATCACCCTCAAGAGACGTGAATAATTAATGATTCTGTAATAATTAATAACTTCCTTTCATCCATTAAATATTTCAAATTTTAAAAATTAAATATATTAAAAAAATACTATTACCTCTATTTCAAAATGAAAATTAATATTATTGTAATGTTATGGTTGTTATTTAAATTTCTGTATTTATTGCTATTAACCAATTATTAAACTTTTTTTTTTTTTTTTAGGAGAACACATTCTTATTGTGAAGTTGTAATTATTCAGAACATAGTTCTGTGATATTTTAAATATGAATTAAATATATTAATTATAAAGATATACATATAAAATTAATATATTATAATTAATATATTTAATTCATATTTAAATTATTAAACTGTTTATTATTGTACATTACTTTACCGTATTTTATATTCAGTCATTGGGCTTTTAATTAACTAACTTACCATCACGCCCTTTCACCGTAGGGATAAGCAGACAGAATAGAGCGCCCCACTCTTTTATCCTGATACATAATTTTTGCCTTATACACATTTACACATATTATCATATTAGATCGTCGAAGACTGAGGAGTCTAATAAGACGTTTGTCTGGTTTACTTGGTTGGGTCAAGTCTTCCGCGGACGTCCAATATTTCTGGTGCCATCAACACTTGCATCATACTATATCTTTCTTACTATTCTCTCTTCATTCATCCATTCCATATGACCAATACACCCAAGCGAATCTTTTTAAAATCTTATTCACTATGCTAAGACCGTCATTACATTTTCTTCAAATTTTTTCATTCCTTACTCTGACATAAATGAACCTTTAGGGCTTTTAATTTGTAAACTTTCAAAATACTTCGATACAGAGCCCTTTGATGCACAAGAAATGACTCTGACCGAAATAGATGGTGACAAAACATCCATGACGTCATCCAAAATAATTATCTGCAGTTCCATAATCCTGACTGCGACTGCAAACGAAGAAGAAAAAAATAAAATCTAAAAAAATTTCCTCGCTGATCAAGTCCAGAACGTAATTCGGGTAACCACATATAGAAGAGCAAGTTGAAACATGATGTGACATTACAAAACTAATGTCACGTTCAAAATCGTCACATCATTATTTTTAATGCCAATCAATTTAGTAATCACGAATAACGCGCTCATGTTGGTAATGCGAGCGGGTTTTAAGGTTATAAAAACAATTGGCTTCTATGGTTGAGAATAATTTATTTTTTCGCTCGGAACTGTCAGATATGTGGCTTGCTGCTACGGCCAGCAAAGCTATTTATCAAGAATCCAACATGTAACCGAATGGTAAATATTTTGGATTATAATTCAATCACTAGTGCACAATTGACTGTAATTTGTTTTAATCTAATTACATGGTGAACGATCTTTTCAGGGAACGAGATTGTTTTCTTTCGGTCTATATTAATTTTCATTACATTATTATTCTACAATTCTTTCTTCCAATCCCATCGCGTCGGCTTGGGATGCCGAGATAACTAGCTACAACGATGGGTTACGGAGATGCTCTACTACGACGGGATGTATATGAACATGCATGGATTTGGAGGTTATGCCATCTTCTGTAACATGTTAAACCTTGTTATCAGCCTGCCCTGAAGAACGCCGAACTCACGCTCAACTCAACGAAATAAGGATTATTTAATTTTAATTGTAATTTGTTCTAATTTGACCTGTGTTTTTTTTATTAGATTCCATTAGTTAACGTAAAACATCTTTTCGTTTATCTCTTCCGGGTATTATTAATAAATTTTACCACTTTAGGGAGAAGACAGAATGTGGCAGATCCAGGTTGATATGCGTCTCTGAGGTGAAGAACCCGCCGTTCTTGTGTTCTCCACTGAGTAGCCGATGAAGAGAATAAAACGCCGTTCTTTACTCTCACAATGTTTATGAAATTACTGATAATGTGTAAATTTAAAAAATGAATTGTTTTTTACATTCATTTAAATGTTGATGCCGTGAAACCCATAAAAGGATAGTGATCCAGTGATTTCAAAATTCAATTAATCGTAAGAAATCTATCGACCTAAAAGAACCTAATTTTCTACAACACAATGGTCTTACAGGGATTTTTTTATAACCAATTTATTGGTCTTCTTTTTTCCACCCCTTGTTCTTTGGGTGTCGGGGTTACAAAGCCTAGAAGAAGCTCTTCCGGGTGTCTTTATTCTACGATTTCTATGAAGATAGATCACCAAATAAATGCTTATAATTGATTCAAGCAACCATCAAAAAATAAAATAGGATTCCGAGGAGGTCGTCCAAACATTGATAATGTGAACTTGATTGTTCAAAGAAATCATACGTTTTGTTCTCAATTTTGTTACTAAGACTGTACTCTTTACTATCAAGCTTCAAGTTATCTTTAATGTCTTAATTAATATCAAATAATCAATCTAAACTTATTTTGTATTTCACGAAATAGGATTCACAATGCAGATGATAAGCAAAACAATGATGAAATTATGTATATTTTATTGAGTTATTCGGCCTGTTTCTCCTGAAGTAAAAGACAACTTGTAGGCATGAAGTAATAAATAAATAAAAGTGTTTGATTACAAAGATAATTATTTATTATATTTATACACATGAAAACACCACAATGACCAGAGGGAATAAAACGCCTAGAATATACATTCGTTCAGTACATATTTAAAATTTTCTCTACTTTTGTTCATTGTATCATGTCAGGTAATCAAAATTTGTCACTGATCGGTTTTATAATCAACATCTGTTAAATATATATTTTTTTTACGAAGTACACGTTTTTGTTGTGAAGTTGCAGTTTTTTATAACATAGTTCTATGGTATTTTTAATTCAAATTAAATCTAACTAATTTTAATTATTTATCGAAAAAATATTTCCCGGATAGGAAAAGGTTCAGGTTCGAATCTCGGTAGCCACTAAAATATTTATATAACAAACAATTATATAATCAATTGTAGTATTAAATATCCATTCGATAATGTTTTTCATTGAAAAAATTTAAAAAAAAATCTTCCGCAGACTTTTCTCTCATCGACATCTCCATTCAACAGCATCTCGAGCAAACCACTCCAGAATTCAACGCACATTTAACTGTATAATTCATCACATCAATAAACGAAATCTTGTAACTGTCTTTCTATCGCCCATATAGTTAATAGGTGAGTCTTTACACGGCCATGTCTATGGGCGCATGCAGGGTTACCACAATATTATTTACAGCTACATGCCTCGATGTGAAATTATTTTTATTTATTTTCCCATAACTCTCATTTATGTTTAAACTTATTTTTGTATATTTCCCTGATGAGCAACAATTCGAATAGTTTATTCTGAAACCTTCTAAGGTAATAAGGTGTTAAATATTATTATTATTTATAATACATTATAGTATATATTATTTGTGGTGTTTTTACAAATTTCATTAAAAATAATTGTTTAAAAAATCCTAATAAACAGATTTTTTTCACATATGCAATTCACCCCCAAGAGTGATTTGTAATAAACAGATTAATAACAAATATATTTTGGAATATAATATACATATATTTTATAGCAACGTTGCAAGTTACGCCCCAGTAGGCACTGTTAATAAATCTCTATGTAATGGCAACTGAAGAACGAGAACACCCTTTAAATCCTTATCTATGAAATACCGGGTGGTCCTGTCAGAACGTTCGAGAACGTATCGGTATCGTGAAAACTTAAGATGTAGTCGTGAAACGTTGTCGATTTAAGGGGAGGGTGAGTAAAGTAAGATTGGATTCGCATGGCCTGTCTTTAGTTTGTGTAACTGTCACTTACATCATGAATAATTTTCGCATTTCAGGACCCCGGAGGTTCCTTCCATTCCGGTAGAATGTTATTGTAACAAAATTATGATACGCATTGAGATGCTACCGTGATTCCATCTGCCTGTTTAGAGTTTCGCTTGAGGTATCCGATCGGTTTTATTATTTTTAATTGGAATGAAACGGACGATGATGAGCACGGGACGGAAAGAGAACCGTGTGGTGATGTTCGGAGGTTAAAACGCCGAGGTGTCTTGGGAGACGCAATTCGTGCTGAGATAGACGTTCGGCGGGGATACCTGACGGATAAAGATGAGCCCATAAAATAATCTCTCGATCAAACGGGAGGTGCGATCAATGCCGGATTCCAAGGATGGACAAGGATATCGGTAATCAACGTCATAATCATCGGTATCATCACCGCACTGGTCATCATCAAATCCAGAAATTATCGTCATTGATAGATTTAGTATGTTAGCATTTATCAAATTCAGTAATATTTATCACATGACACATCTGAAATCACTACCATTTCTTTTGTAACTTCAAATATTTCGAGAGTTGTAAATGTTAGAGCGATTGTCTTAATTCTACATAATGTAAATAGTTCTTCCGCATTTTATAATATATTGTCTTGTAATATCTAATCTCCGCTAAATTGTATTGAATAATCTGTATGATTTTTTTTTCTCCAAAATGATAATTCGAGTCATAGGTAAGTTCTAAGTAACGGGCCCACATTTTCGTGTACTTGCAGTGACTAGCCGGTGAGTTTTAACTTAGTCTGGTATTACGGCGTCCTGTTTTAATGTGTATTTTTATATAAAGTAAATATTTTCATACGCGGGAGCCAAATCTTGATGAAGTTTTAAAAAATAATGTTCATAACTTGGTTCTTCGTTCTCAAGAACAAAACGTAATAAAATAATTAGAACAATACGCATATTTAGCTCCAGAAGCTTTGGCTGTATTGCGTGAATATCAAACAACAAAACCTTCTCGCTAATTGCTTAGGAAACACAGAAAACAATAGTCATTTCGAACATCAATTTCGAATTAAAGTTTTGTTGAAGGTGAAATTATTCGGAAAGCTTTCAAAATGATTCCCAAGTGTTTCATGAACTTCATTTCAGAAATAATAATATTGTTGTCGTTCTAGAAAATGTAATCGCTTAATGTGGTCGGGTGTCGTCTTCCCGAGCGTATTTTCAGTCGTCAATATTTTGGTTTTCTCTGAGAAATCAACGTGGTTTCAGTTATTTCATTTATGAGTTACGCATATTACCGTTAAACTATATTAATATAATTTGTACAAATTTTAGATACAGTATGCATTTACTTATGCGTTGTAGTTTGATGGACTGCGAGGAGTACCTTTTTTGATAATCTATATATATTATATTATATTTAATGTTTGTTTGTTTTTTATACAAATCTACAACTTTGCACACTTGACCTTCAAAACAAGAGGAAGGTTACTGTCTACATGAGATTTCCAAAAACCACTTCCAGCCCCTTTTTCCACCCCTTAATGTAGAATTTTTGTACTTTTTGATGAAATTTTGCACACTTGACGATCAAAATAAGAGGAAAATTTCTGTCTACATCTGATTTCGATAAAAAATACTACCCCTATCCTCCTAAATGAAGTCTCTTTACTCTGTGTAAAGCCCGGGCAACGCCAAGTATTCAGCTAGTATTGTATAATTACTAATATAGAAAATATTAATAGTAATCAATAAATGGTCATGTCCCATCGCGAGTATCACGGTCGAACCAATTCTGGATTACGCTCTCCTATATTGAGAATGTACCGAGCTTACAATGATTTATTCTCCGACATTGAAAAAATTTCTGTCTCGTTACCTACATTTAAAAACCAAATTAAAATATTCTCCGATGCAATATGTAAATTATTTTTCAATGTCTTAGTTTTAACTTTTTTTACATAGTACCTACCTATTATGCTTTTATTTTATTTCGTGTCGTGTTCTTCTCCATGTGAAATATATTAGAATAAACGTTATTTGTCAGCATTTATTTTTTCTATGTCCAATGTCAACAAAATTCTTATATGTGTAATATTTCCAATAAATAAATAAATATATTTATGCTTTACTGGACTATTCCCGTATTACAAAAATATGGATATATTGACATTTGTGGATTGCCTACATTAAAATGAAATTGATTAAATTTGAATAAGATATTATGTGCGTATTTCCAAATATCGTCTAACAAATTTCATTGTTTCAAAATTAGAACCTATCTCTGAAAACCTTTCGGTTCTCAGGCTAAAGGCGAGCGGACCACTTTGTAAATTGTTGCATAAACTGTTTCATCTCCCGCGTCTCTGTCGGGATGCTCTGCGGACGGGCTCGCTGGAAATTGTTGAACCAATCTCAATACCGATGTTGAAGTTCAGTTAGCAATATCAAAATTGAAGTACGTTAAACAATGCTGCAATTGAAATCGAGTATGATTGTTATCAATAATATTAAATTGACGCGGTGCAATAATATTATAATATACATTAAATATACTCAAAACAACCATATAAAATAATAAATATTGATATTACAGTCCTATAAAAATTATTGCTAAATTGGGAATAACAAGCATTGAGAACAATTCGCTGTATTTATTTGATGTATTCCGGAAATCATGTATCACTTTGAAAAGAAGTGCAATCATTTGAATTATTTTATGGATACAACATTTGTCCTCGAATGGAATATTGTTCGTTGAATGCTTGAAGCTGAAATTGTCAACTCATAATAAAAATATATATAACAAATTAAATTAATTAACCATAAAGATATACAGAAAGAAATCTATCTATCGAAATAATATTTAATTGCAATTGGAACTATGTTCTTAAAATGTGATTTAATTATTATTTTTTTCTTCCAATTCAATGCATCTTTCCGCTGACTTGAGATCGGCTCTCTCGGTACTTAGTTCATTAATTTTTGCTTAAAATATATTTAATATAGCCGTATTGTTGACTATTGAAAGATCTTCATACTCTTGTTAATGATTTAATTATTAAAATAAAATAAAAAGTACTGTCTATCTGTATCTGCCTACTGATGAAGATTGCTCTGTACCTAGGTGGAAAGTAATTAATTGTGTATCCTGTTATCCGTTTTGTTTTAAAATGTTTATATTTATTAAATTATGTAATATTAATACCTTTTCTAGGTAATACGGTGTTAATATGGTATTTAAATATGTTTGTATACTTAATTATAATATTTTCTTTTATAGCTTCATCAAAAGAAACCAGAAAAAACTATCTATTGAGTCGACGGATCAGAAGCGGAGACTATATTTATTCACATTGAAGTATTTAAGATTAATACTTTTGAAATTAGCAAAATTAACTTTGTGGTTAAAATTCATACTTTTGTTTGTTAACTTTGTTTTAATAAACACTGAATTGAGTTTAAATACATCTACCGGTTTCGAAAAATACCATTTTCTTTAAATTTTCGTTTTAATTTCATTTTCGAAAATTACTATCTTCAGAATGTCAATACTAACTAAAAACATATAATATTGTTTGTTTACCAGAAACTATTTTTAAATAAACAACAATTATTTAAAAAATAAGTTAAGTACCTAACTCAAATTATAACTTAATACAAATTTACTCGAATAATTTTTAGGAAAAAATTTTAGAATGAGACTCGTAGTTAAATTTAGTTGGTAGTTTATAATTTTTTGATTAGTTTTACACGCTTTATTTATCTCCAATGATTCCAAATTATTTAATTTGTGACCAACACCGTTTATATGTAAAATTTACAATCCCAATTTTGTATCAAAACCATGACTATTTTCTATCAAATGATTAGAAAATTCTGAAAACCTACTATTGTTCAAATCAAACGCTTCTTTACTCTTATATTAAAATTTATACCCGTTTTACCAATATAAAATGCAACACAATCCTTGCAACTAAGTTTATAGACATCCTCTTTGTCTTTAGAATTTACCTATATTATTATTTGTATAAAATGCCTGTCTAATGTTTCATAGTAGGTGTTTACATATTTGATTCGAAAAGTTATTTATGTAATCATAGATCATTCTGTAACCCCCAAAGGTTGCGATGAGCTAGCCATTTCGAAAGGATGTTAGCAAAGATCATAAACGTGTAGACACTAGCAGAAATTCACTTGAGACAGGCCAAATAAGATGTGGGTTGCTGAGTGGAAGAGAACTAAAGCAGGATGGGAATATCCGAAAACTCGTTCTCATAAATATAATTTAGAATTCCGAAAATTTTATAGCGAAATTTTAAATATATATTTTTTTTAAATAATTGTTGTTTTTTTAAAAATAGATTCTAGTAAACAAACAATAATATATGATTTTAGTTAGTATTGACATACTGAAGAAGAAAATGGTATTTTTCAAAACCGGTAGATGTATTTAAACTCAATTAAGTGGTTAATAAAATAAATATAACAAATAAAAATATAAATAAATATTTAAGTCTTAAATCTTCTTCTTTTTTTTTCTTTAGCGGCTTCAGGGGAATCGTAATAGAGCGCCACCTCATCATTGGACACCATCCCTTGATAACTTCTTTGTAGCCCAGTTTCCTGGTCATTTAAATATTTTGATGATACGACATTAAGTAATACAATAATGATATTTAAAAATGTACCAAAAATACCACAAAATAAATCTTGGTGATAAAAAGCAGTGATTATTCAAAAAATATTTCCCTCTCTTTTTCTATGCTATTATTACAATTTTTTGAGTGGTTTATAAATCTACGATCAAAAGTAGGGAGAGAACATTAATAAAAAATATATAGTAACAAAAGTTCAATTAGTGTTATATTCCGTATTTCGAATAGAGTACTCGTCCTGCTCGGGTCGTGCAATACTCCCGCCAAAGTTTAGCGCACTTTCGTTAGAAACCAGATTGCAGGCAACAACCAACTATTTAGATTTTACATCGTAGATCCATTTCGAAACATTTAGATTTTACATTTACTGCATTCCGTTTGCTATGCAAGTTCTGTTATCCAAACAAATTATGTACTTCATGCGAGACGCGAATGACATCAATTATGTCAATGGAAACAGTAAAATATTTACGTATTACAAATATATGCGCAAAAACTTGCTGGGCTTTAGATATATATGTTTCAAATAGACCTACATTGGTCTAGAATTATATTAATACCATTTTGGGCATGCTACGTCATGACTACGCAGTGCACATATTGCTAAGAAAGTATTCGAATAAAAGTGCGATCGCAATGGTGCAAAGGAACAATTTGTTTTGAATTGGCCGAGCGATTAAAATATCATTTAAAGTTTTTTTTTCATTTTAAATAATCTTGAATATCAAAAAAAATATAAAAAATAGCAAATAATGTTTAAAAATCATTTTATTTATATTATATATGTTGTATATATAATATACAAATAAATTATAATAAAAACATAATAATTTTATAATTAATTACTTACATTAAGTATAATCTGAAATACTGCACAATATTTATTTAAAATAAATGAGTTCGGTAACGGTAATAGTATCGGCCAAAAATAAGGGTAACAAATATAATAGAAATAACTGTAACAGTTGCGCCGAAAAATATGAACAAAAAATATTTTATAATTTTATGAGTATGTACCTATATAAAGTTAAATCTTAAATACTATGTACTATTTATTTTAACCGTTCCAAAACCACGCAGTAACATAGGTCTACAGCCCCAATTAAAGCTATAATATTTCGGTTAATATATGCAACATAAAATTCATATTTTAGTTAATTCTAAGGAAAATGTTTATGCTTAGAGCTGACTAGTGAAAAATCAGTTGTGTAAAGCAAATCCTAGAAAAATAATTATTTTTCAATTCAGTTAGTTGTAAAATTAATATGCTGGGAAAAATATCATTTGTAGTAAGACAAATAGAGATGGTTCATTCATTTTACAATATAAATAATAACAAACACACAAATATATGATTTCTTTTTCTCACTAATTTAAATGAAGAGAGATAAGAAATAAGATAGAATTGTATAGAACTTGATGAATGCTCCAAATTATATTAGGATATTGATACTATTTTCGTAATTTATACTCAATATTTAGAGTAAGTTTATAGGATTAATAATTTTAAAGCCATTTGAATTAATAAAAGCTTTTTTCACATTTAAAATGTTAAAAATTTCTTACGATAACACAAATTGACACTATGGCTGCATATGGGTATTTTATATTACGGCATGGTAAAGGTTAAATAAACAATTTTGAATAGAACGCAAATAAAATACCCAATAAGAAATTATATACAACATTAATTAGTGGGTAATTATAATAATGTTTTCCATTATATCATCACTGTAATCATTATACATGTCATGTCACTACACTGCTAGATGAAGGCCTCTTATTGGCCCTGCCACTCTCGTCGCCCAATACTATCTATCTTCGCCCACTACTCCGATAATTTCATCTCCCCATCTAGACTTTTGGCTTACACGGCAATGAAAATGACATAATGATAATCGACAGACAAATGACATTCTTAAATGGAATCCGCGAGAATGTCTTAATAATTTATGTTCTACAGCAATCGGTTCTAGAAAGACTACTTAAAAATAATTAAAAATAGAAATACGTACACGGAACACACGTCACTTCCATATTAATACTGTTTTCAAAGCTAAACGCTTGTACTATTAAAATAGAACTAACTCACTGGTCTCCTGAAATAAGATACCAACCCCGACTACTAGATCACTAGATGAGTGTCTTAACCACTTGACCAACAAGCGCGTCAATAAAATCTTAATATTTCTAAATGAAATCATTGTATAAATGAAGATGAGAACATTACGTAAAAGATCTAACAAATATTAAATTTAGATTATTAAATTTGCTTTCTGTTTAAATATTGAAACAACAATTTGTAATGAAATCATAAATTCAGTCAACAGTTAGCGTAGGTACAGCATGAACCGTACAGCGTGAACCGCAATACAATATGATCGTGAAGTGAGACGTTTGTCGCTTACATTCTGAATGCTAAATGCTAATAAATCTCCTCATATTGCGCCGAGTTTAATAATTTACACACAACTGCCTTAATCCTCCCATCCCCTGCACCTTCCCGTCCTCAACCCCTCGCAGCTTCAGCCACTGAAGTAGTTTGTTTTGAAATATTGGTCTTTATTTACGAGCCAATCCGTACGGAGTCAAATATTAGGCAATTGCCAGGCAGTTATTATTCTATTAGTGTGTTACGACTTGTAATACTGAGCGAGTTCAATATTCTTGGGATCTCACTTCCGCTTCCCTCCAGAACTGTATTCATTCTTCTCATTCTTCAGAGGTTGTAATATATCATGATAGTAAACCTAAATAAAATTGACGAGAATTAACTTGAGTTGGAAAGCTTCAACGAAAATGAAGTTAGAGATAAATTTATGTATGTATACTCAAAATATCCCGTATATAAAATAGCTCTAATAACCTTAATCTACCGTAAAAAATCAATGAAAATACTATAATAAAATAACTTTAATTGATATGCTCATATATGTACGTGTTTGTAACGAACGTGGATAACCGAGTACAAAGAGACAAGTACATAGGGCTCCATATACGACATTTGTTATGTGCCGTATTAATATTAATAAATTAAACAAGTTGAAAATTAATATCTTAATTTAAAACTTCGGGTATATTGTGTTCTTGTGGGGTATATTGGGAATCACACAACAATTGTATTTTGTAACACGAGAACACATCATATATTTTGTAACATAAAGCATTTCGAGTCGGTCGCCTATGACCGAGCCATGTTGTGTGACGCATCCTCGACCACTTCTGATTCCACCTCGACGAGCGGTTCTATCTCGCTGTACGCACACGCGCACAACGTGCAGTCACACGCCACGCACACTGTTTCTACACACAAGTCGCTGACATTTGGGATATATCTATAGGTATAAAATAATAATAATAAGTACAGCATTATGAAGCAAATTAGTTTTTTAATAAACAAGCAACTTATACACTAAAGTCTAACGATATTAGTCTCCGTATTGCAAATAAACCTAAATCTAAACCACGCTTCTTTATGCGAAATTAAAATAATACTGGGAAGTATGGAGTATGCAATTTGGTGTCAGTCGACATTGACTGAAAAATCGAGTTCTGACCTACTTCTTTTCAATAGACTGACCCTTGAAGGGCATCTTGAAGGACATCCTTCCAGAAACTCGCTATGATTCCATCGGGAGTAACAGCCGAGCTTGTGATGTACCTGCCGAGTAATATTATTATCTTTATACCTACAGTCTGAACCGACATTCATATCATTCAGTTTCAACCCTGACCTTTCTGTAACAAGAAACGATTTGAGGAAGGTCATGAGTTTAAACCATTATTTTTAATAATTTTGTTTGATCATTAACTATTTCTATGTTTATCTATTAAAATGTACACAAATGGTTTTATTTTGATAATTTATGTTCTCTGTAAACGGATGTGCATTGAACCAACGCTCACTTGATATCATTCAATTTATTGCCTTTTTAACCCCTATACATAACCCGGAATATCTATTGAATTATGTAATCACATATATGAAAATAAAAACACTCATTTTTTGGTTCTACTCGTTTTATTTTCAAATGTGTGATTATAAAGTTCTATAAACTTACCTCTGAAACAATGAATTGTAGTAATGATTCCCAGCAGAGCATTATCTCTAGATTTATGCATATAAACAGTACTAAGTGGTTAGATCGTATCTGAAGTTCAAACGAGAAAAACTGAAATTCTGCTAGTTTCAATTAATTTCCGTAAATACGTTATTTTGTACATTTTTTTGCACTTTTCTTCAATAAAACAAACGATTTACAAGCGCTGAGTGGTCATTTTAAAATGTTCCTTGCTGGAATATAAAAATATTACAGACATTGAAATAAAAAGTGAAATTCGTTAATTTCTAAACATATAATAATGAAATAATAATAAAAGCCAAACATATAAAAGATGCTAAAATGTTTTCATCTCTTCCAGCACGTAGTATCTCAGATAGATATCTCAATATGAAAATTTTCTACATCACCCTTACTTTATATTACCTCCGTCTCAGCTGATAGCTCAATTAGCTAATGCTAATACTGTCGTTTGCCTGTATTAGGTACTATTGTAAATTACCTACTTCCACGCGGAGGTAGGCAGAGAGAATAGAGCGCCACGCTCCTTTGTTCTGACACACAATTTTCGCCTCATCCACATTCACACATCTTCTCGTACAAGCTCGCTGATTGTTGAGGCTTCTAGCAGAAACATCCTCCATTATCTGATTTACCTGATCGTGCCAAATCTTCCACGGGCGTCCTCTATTTTTGGTACCACCGATCGATTAATATTGGTTATTTCTAGTGTAGTATTCATTTTAACCCGGCGGTGGGAGAGTCTCTAAATATATAATTACAATAAGCAGTGCCGTATGTTTTCATTCGTTTTCGCCACCGTAATAATACGTTTTATTTCATTTTTGGCCTCACAAATTTATTATGCTAATTATTATAATATATGAAGGGTACAGGGAAGAATAATTGTGCATTATAGCTCAGAGATGGTCGGTCAGAAGTCGATTTTCCATAGGAAAACATTGAGTGTCATGTGTTTATTCGTAGTTTTGTTATTGAAGTACGATTCAGCATAATAAGCTCATTTCGGAGAACTGTACAGATAAGATGATATTTCATTTAAACATTTATTATTCTGGTTCACTTAAAGAAAATCTTTTTTCTAATAAATTTTCAATGAAAATATTATTACGCGCCGAACTACTATTTCGTGAAGAATGTTCAGCAAATCCTTTGAGAGCTTTTGGAATTTTATTAATTAACTTATCTACTATCATTCATTCCAAGAACGAGTGCATGTTTTATTTCATTCAATTCGATCACAAATAATGGCTCTAATTTTATTTCAATAGTATTTTAGGAAACGAACTGCAAATCAGTATAAAAAATTACCCAAAATACATTAATTTAATTTTTAAAAGCACAATCATAATATTTTTGTTACTGATTCCCTTAGGGGTCAATGACTTTATCGGCGAGGATTATGTTTCGTATTTTCTCAAATGTCTATTAATATGAACACAGCAAAATAAATTCATGTAATTTTCTACTAATTTTAATTTTGACAAATTATTCTCCCAAGTTATCCACTTTTTAAATTGTATAACTTTTCTGTTGTATAGAGATTGGCCTAGTTATAAACGAAACAATAAGTAGCTTTATAAAGATCGAAAACTCTTGTGAAATGACTAAACAAAAATAATAATTGACGCTACTGCGCGCAAACTAGTTTTAATTTAAAAATGAGTTTTCTATTGCTCTGTTGAAGAACAGACGTTCTAAAACCGGTAGGTATTAATTAGTGATAAAAGAACACCAACAATTTATTAAATTCACAATTATTTTGTTTACGGATACTTGTTTAGTCCAAATTCCTTTTTAAGTATCCGCTAGCGTCTTTATTGCGCAATATAGTCTTGACTTGTATACTCTATCAGCACATTTCATTCTCAAACAGTGTAGATTGGTTTTTTTAGTAATTTTCCAAGAACCTAAATGAAATCCGACTATCAGATTAATTAACGGATTTTTTTAATCCGACTGAACTGATACCTACGCATTTGCGACTATTAGATGTTTTTAAGTTGCGCCATTTCATATGTTTTTAAACTGATAGATCATTTAGGAGAATTTAATTCGTCCTAAAATACTAAACCGTTACTAAAATTTTCAATTTAAATATATCAAATTATTTTGGAAAAATTCTGTTAACTAATATGCCATTGACCGCATTATGAAATCAACCATCTATTCGAGAGAAGTGAATCGCGGTAAGTCAAAGTCCATTGATGTCAGGACTCGTTTCTAGTATTTTGTAAAAAAATCTCTAATGCAATTTTCTTTTGTATTTGTTTCGCTATAAATATCATCGTTATTTCGAAGCACCGGAAATGTAAACATTTTCAAGTAAATGCATTGAAAACAGGTCAATCTGAAGTAATTTTCTTCGTATTACCTTACCGGTCTAGTTGTCACATGTAATAAATATTTTAATAACCGTAAATACATTTTTGCCTTAATAAATAAACTCATAATCCTCCGTTGCCTTTCCATGTCGTTTCGCAAAAAAGGATTGGGGTTATTATTAGCTTAGCGTATTTTACTAATAAATTGGAAATTCTGACATTAAACTACGAATCAATAACAAGTTGTAAAATTGTATCTACTTATATATTTTAGAATGTCCATTTATCTGTCTATGTAAACATTTATAATATTAATATTATATGTAATATAAGGGCACAGTAAAGGACTTGCTGGATATATATTTTCACGGTGGATATTAGGGAGGTACGTTGGAGTGGGAGTGGGGGGAATTAGAAAATCGATGGTTCTAGAAGATTTATGGATAATGTTAAAAATTTTAAGTAGTTCTTAAAGGTTCTTGAAGTTAAAATGATCTACCCGCGCGTTACCTATATCAGCTAGAATTTTATTAAGTATTTATGGTTTAGCGAATATTGAAACCATTTGATTTGTTGAATCTTCAGTGCGTAGACCTTATACTGATATTTATGGTAATGTATGGGTGTGTGCTATTGCTTGGAGATATGTGAATAGGATCGCAGTGGAAGATAAGATGTGGCGGCTCTACGATCATGTATTAATATTATTGTATTATTAATTACATTATTCCGAATACAGACAAGAAAAGCAGTAACAGTTTACAAACAGACGTAATTTTCTACCAAAACGTGTTATCAATAGTTTTTTATAAACTTAAATTATTTTAGTGTTATATCTGAGTACGTTCAATGTGTTATAATAGTCAAGCTGTTATATGATCCAGCTGTGTCTTATATTTATACTAATACACCTTTAAGGCAACGTGGACCAGTGTTCGAACGTAATAATGCCTGTCGGTTCCGATACATTTGGGATTAGGCAGGCAAGTAAAGCACAGGTGCAGAATTGTTTTCGGGTGTTTATTTAAAAAATGCTATGTGAAACCATACCAAACCAGACGCCTCGGCTACTGGTGTAGACGGCGAGATTTTCGCGACTGGTCCAGGAGCGATCCAAGGTCAGCCTTGAGCTCTATCTTACTGGCAATACGTTCAGGTCCCGTGTTAGAGAGAGGATCGCAAACAATTATCACCATTTGAAAACATATATGAATAACTGAAATTACGAGAATTCGTCGTCTGTAATGTGTTATACATCAATATAATAATATATCAGAGCTGATTTGGAAAATTAGATAAAATAAAAGGTCAATGAAGCTAAATATAGATATGCTGAAATTATTATCTTCTTCGCGCCGATTCCCCAGAAATTTTTACACTCGAGTCAATTATCTAATAATGTTAATATCTATAATATTGGACACCGAGAATGATTTTCTCATCAACTTTCTGACAAAAGCACAGCGTCGAACAATCTGTAATGCTTTGTTAAACAGACAAAAGAAGGAGCCGTTCTTGCACCGGATTGTCACTGGGGATGAAGAGCGAGCTCTGTATTATTAGAACACCAAAGGAAGCAACGGCTTTCTTCAGAACAAACACGAATTTCGACTCCAAAAGAATAAAATTGTCTTTTTTGTTTTTTTTTAACACTTACTCTGCGGTGGGGGGTCAGATTTGACCCGGGTGTTTGTAAATATAAGAATTACGCTATAAATATTCATTTAATACTGTTTTTCTTCTAGCTAATCTTTTATTAAATATTTTCAAATTATTTGAGATACAAATAAATGTTATCGGACGAGATTCAAATGAGTTATTGATAAAAATCTAAAAAAACGCTCAAAAACTGATCTAAGACAGTTGGATTGAATCTCAGTGCTTACGCCGAAACATATATTGTCAACATTTTGAGCGGGTAGATAAAGGATACCAGGTATGCGTCCATGTATTTTTTTTTTACTTATTTTCGTCTGGCGGCCCCTAGACAATGCCAGTAATATAATTATTTAAGGGGCGTTGCGCCTACCTGTAAGTTTTATTACACTACCTGTTCGGATTCCTGCACAAGCTACATTAAAAATATTCTTCCATACAATTTGTATTTCTTTTGTGTTATATGATTTCATTTAATTTTAATATTGTTTTATGCATGTTTAGTCTTTTCGGAGTGTAATTTAACATAGGAATTTGGAAAAAAGAACAAATTCAACTATATATATTTTACTTAATTTGAGTGAAAAATTTAGAAATACCTCTCGATACCTCACTGCAGGCCTGTCGGGGGTTAATGATGGCACTCATTCAGAGTGATTCAAGTGGCTTTACTGAGCAAGAAAGGGTTTTGAGTGAAGGCATAACAAATGGTGCAAACTAAATTCCCCGAGGAGTTAACAGCCCGCCAACCTTTTTATGCCTTTTCTTTGTTTATTGTTTATACCTCACGTTTCGTTGTTCCCGTGCTGCGATCCTTACAGCGAATCAAATATAAATCAGGACAAATCAGGGCAATGTTTTCCCTACAATTCTCTTAACACCGATTTAATGAAAACCATTTCAGTAAGCCTAACTATATTACATTATACACAGGGGCGTGCACTGTATACAAGCAAAAAATGTATGCATTACTAAAAATTCTGGGAAATAAAAATAAATTAAATAATATTTATATTGTAAAAAGACCCTATATAATTCTAGCCATTATTACCCGTGTTCCGTACAGGAAACAAGAACTGTAATTGTAGGGGTGGTTCGCCGGTTCGCTCTGGTAGCTCGGATGAGATTGGCTGCAGCGTAGTGCAGCGGTCCAGGGGGGTCCAAAATCTTGTCCAGTGTAGCAGCCGATGTCAGGGTGAATTTCCAGGTCCGTGATCCAAAGTCGTTGCAAAGTCAGGAAACCAGAAGATTCGATAGTCCAAAGGTAGTAGCCGGGTTCAAAGATGAGATGAATAATAGACGAGATTTGCTTTTTCTAAGTCCAGTGGTGCACGAAGCGAGAGTAGAAACGAGAGTGCTCTTTGCAGCCACTGGACCATTATTTATTTAACATATCGAAATATCATGAGCGCTACAGGCTCCAGGAGATCTCCTCCAATCACAATGCCGGATCCGTCCCCCTGCCGCCCCGCTGCGGTCCAGCGCAGCCACCCCCTGGCGGCGAGATCTCGAAACTTGGTTCATTTTTCTCGCCGTCAGATTGGGGACGGCAGACTTCGGATTTCTCCGGCATTTCTTCTCTCCTCTTTATGATTCTACTTTTTCAGGCACCGCGAGTATTTTATCTCATAGTCTTTATTGCTCCTCGCGATGCCTGATAAGTCTTACCCGGGGCGATGGCCCGGGGAATTAATTATCGCACCTCAAACTTGGAAAACTCGTTTTCAATACCTAAATGATTTTTGAGGTGCGTAATATTATCGCCGGGCGATCGCCCCTTCCATTCTCTTTTTATTAATACAACATATACATGACAAATAATTTCCTACGACTAGTTATGCTAACTTAAAATAATGCATTTCTTCCTGCGCGCTGGCGGGGGCGGAGTCTCGCCGCGGCCCGCTTCCCCCTCCACTCGGCGGTCCGTTGACGCAGCGGCGTAGGGAATCCAGCGGCGTAGGGTGCCGGGCGGAATGTTTCTGTGACGCGGAAAAATGGCCCCTTCCTATTCATTCATTTCTCGGGCCACTTTCTCTCGCGTCCGTAGTTCGCAATGCTGTGCGAAACAATCCGGATTAGCGTAACATTATTTATGGCATAACCTGCAACTTTTGTTTAATCGTGGGTTATTCAGAGAAATTACGAATCATTTGTGATTAACTTTATGGTGATACTTGCAAGCAATTTGCCAGCTTAGAATCCATATTATCCGTATTATTAATCCGTATGAAAATCTTACTGAACTAATTTTTTTTTTTAAATACCTATATTGGCATCTTAACATCTGTCAATTTCTTGCATTTTTCAAACAAATTGTTCTTAATTCTATTGTCTTCGAAAACTGCGTGCAATGATACCTTCTACATATTTACATATTTGATTTGCAACAATCAGAGTAAAAGTTTTGTTTTCATGGTGTATTCCAACCAAGTTCAACGTCATTGTGTCAACGTGTTTGCATAGATATATATTATAATTTATTATCTGTCAAGCAAGCCAGATTACATTTTTGGAATATTATAGAATATTACCAATATTATATGAAACGATGAAATAAATTTATTTATATTGTGAGTTTAGGCTATGGTGATTTGTGAAACTATATGTTTTTGAGCACTGTTAATTAAACATTTTAAATACATTGTCCAAAGGGGAAATTGTAGATAATATTTAAAGCAAATTACGGTACCGATGCAGATTACCAAATATATGGACATAAACTAACGCAAATTCTATATTTAAATATTATCATATTGGTGTCATCCACGTGATAACTTTTTTTTTTTCACAAAATTTTGAGATATTTCTTAAATATATGACTAGATTGGAACGCAAATGTAAACGCAGACAATATATAAGTATTGATGGTAATAGAATTTCTTCTGGATCGGTTTTTATCGTAGCTAACGTTCTATGTTTGTCAGGCCTGATGAACGCCAAAGAAACGTTTCTCAAAACGTTGGCTGTGACAAAAACTAATCCACGGCACGATAATCCATAATACATTTCATTTTAATCTGGAAGCATACCAACTTTGATTTGTCACATTCTACTTCGACTTAAACTGAGAATTTTTTTTATCAATACATGCGAGAGATAAATGAAAATATGTTTTACGTTATCAAATGGAATCTAATCAAAAAATACAGGACAAATTACAATCAAAATGAAATCATCCTTATCTCATCGAGTTAAGCGTGAGTTCGAATTTCTTTAGGGCAGGCTGGTTACAACAAGATTTAAAATGTTATAATATATGGCATAACTTCCAAATCCATGCTCGTCTGTGCACATTTCATAATAAGTAGAACATTTCAGTGACCCATCTTCATAGTTAGTTTTTTTAGCATCCCAAGTCGACGCAAAAGACAGAATTGTAGAAAAATGTAATGAGAATTACATTACATTAATTAATGAGAGACCGAAGGGAAACAAACTCGTTTCCCTTTGGTAACATGTTAGACCCTTACGGTTTCATCTTGGATTCTTAATAAATAGCTTCACTGCCGCAGCAGCTAAACTGCGTATTCTGACAGCTCCGAGCGAAAAATTAATTTCAACTATAGACTCCGACTATTTTTATAACCTTCAAGCCCGCTCGCACTACCAACATGAGGGTGTTGTTTGTGATTACTAAAGTGGTTGACGTTAAAAATAATAACTGGGCAACTTCGAACATGATATTAGTTTTGTAATGTCACAATATACATATATATACATCATGTTACCCTTTATAAAATAGACAGTGTTCAAATGTTCGGCTCATTTCTTCGTTCAAATGCAAGTTCAGATAATATTATAAATATATATAACATATGAACAAACAAATATTGAGGTTGATGACGTGCTTGAAGATCTAGTATTTAAGTAACTCGCCTAGTGATACAGTAGTTGAAGGTTCGAGCCTCAATCCAGAAAATCAAGTTAGTCCTATTTTCATAGCACAAACGTTTTTGCATAGTTTGAAAATAGGAAAAAAATCAATGTAATATGTATTCCGTGTACGCATTTCTATAAGTAGTCTTGTACGCTATAATAGAATGAGCAACTGTTATAGGTATACCGACCTTGCAATCCTGTTTACAAGAAGCTATTACAATATGAACATGATTTATGTATGATAAAATGTTGGTAATAAAAATGTTTCATTATAAATTATCTCACTAACTGTAATAATAATTGTTCTTTCTCATTTGCCATTATCCTAAACGACATCTTCCTTCGCTAAGAACGTTCATTTAAACAGCTTTTCGTGAGCTCGGGGTGGAGTAACTGCAACTTACATAAAATGAAAGTACCGCATGAAAACTCGGGCGATAATTGGGTCGGGGGCGTGACCGGTCACGGGGCTGCGGGGCTGCGGGGCTGCGGGGCTCCTCATCCTGTCTGCTCGCCGCTCCTGTCCGGGACCTCGCTCCGGAGGAGGGGAACCTCTGGCAGCTTTATTTCAGCGATAAAGTGAGATGGCCGTATAAATATGATATCAACGCTCCTTAATCAATTATTAATCTTCACATCTTGTCACAATCTAGCTTGGACGGTTGACTTTAAATTGTGTAATAGATGCAACAAAAATTTATTAAATGTGTCACTGAATTTAAACATTTTAACCAATTTGATTTATACACATTCATACGCTTTGTTAGCTAACGATATTAAGTAGATATAATGTCAGGGTGAGCAAAAGCAGGTACAATGCGATGTGGCTTTCAAAACTTGCCATGTTTTATTTTATCGTAACAAAATACATATATGGGTGAATATCATGTACTTGCCCGATTTTATTTAGCCGCCTTTTTAGTTTAGCAAACATTTGTCAGTTCGCATTTGATAGTCATAGAGAGTAATTATTTACAATTTATTATAGAGCATCTAACGTCTCAAAAACGTGTTTAAGTTATTACAACATTCTATCTAAATAATAATGGTGATCGCTATCGTCACACGTTGGAAAACTTCTCAGTGACCATATTAGTTCGATTTAGCTTGTAACAAATGTGGTTTCAATAGAACGGTACCACCCCACACGCAGCCTGAGCTACGTTTGAATTTTTGCGACAATTTTTTCTCGGCCGCATAATGTCAAAAAGTGATGATATCAACTGGTCTCCTCGATCACCTGATTTGGCGGCTTCCGACTATTTTCTGTAAAGGCAAGGAAGAAAAGGTCTATGCCAATAAGCTAACAATAATTGCGATGCTACGGGACAATATTCGAAATGAACTTGCTGAAATAACACGCGAAGTGTGCGAGAATATTATGAAAAATATGGTTAAAAGGGCACGCAAGAGGCGGCCACTTGGCCGATGTTATATTCCATACATATTTGTAATAAGCCAAATAATTGATAAATAAAAATTGGAACATAATACTCACCCTGTATTTAGGTTCAAATTAATACAATAATTAAAGTAAATACATAATAATTTTAATTTAGATAAGAGTAATGAATAAACTTTCTAAAACAACACTAATATCTATCATTAACGTATGGCGATTTTGCTTAATGTTTTGAAATTATGAAAACGTGTTAAACCGGGTATTGAAAGGCAGTGACTCAAATCAAAAACTTGTAAGGCGTTCCTATACAAACTATTTTTCTTTCGCTCGTACTAAATCCAAGAAATTTTTAGGGTTGTAGGTACTCGTAAATCTTGATCTTTGTATCGGACGTAAAGAAATACAGGGTGGGCCATAAGTTTTTGCACTTTTTGGAACTTGGAACTTGTAAAATTATATAACGTAGAACACGCGTTATTCTCCCGTGAATAGATCAATTGCGACTAAATTTTCGTGGACCAAACTCCCGCACGTTGTCGTCCGCGTTCCTTATATATAATGTTGCGCGGTTCCCGCGCAGAAGTGATTTAAAAAGTGAAAAATGGCCCTCGCTGTATAACATATAATATTATATTAAATATGATACCGTACCATATTTTAATATTATATCTAAGTAATGACGTATATGTAACTGCATTTTCAAATCCATGATTTTACAATTTATATTTTACGACTTGAGAACACTAAACTCTCGACTTTGCGGAATTTCGCACTTGTACTTCGTACTGTAAATTTCTAATCCATATGTCATACGTGAAAATGAATACCATGTTAATGTTAAAATGCTTTTAACTAGAAAATTTCTTATAATAAAATGAATGTTATTTTTTGTTGAAGTTAAGCTAATAGACTACATGAAAAAAAAACGCTATAATATTCGAAGCATGATTAGTACGTTCTGCTATCACGTGGCGTGACTCAAAACAGATAAACGAACTAACTTGTCAATATTTCAATATGCCTTCGAAAAACTTACCATATATATTATATAATGGACTTTTAGCTTTAGTAAACACTTTGAAGTTCGCAGAAGCTTCACTGTAACTTGTTAACCATCATTTGCTTTTATTATGACATTCAAACCACGTTTAAAATCTTATTGGAAACCATTATTGGATTAATGATATTAATTTGCTTTTAAAAATATTAATAAGAAACTAACTAACAATGTAGATGGCTTTCAAATAATGGAACGACAAAAATGGTTCGAAAATTTGTCATGAAAAATACTGGCGCTATAACACAATTGGTAGTGTACTTCCCCGGATTGGAAATAGTGATCCAGGTTCGTATCCCGGTAGCGCAAAAACAATATTTTTCGACAAAATTGATTTTTAATGTATATATTTATAATTAATACATTAAATTAGTATTTAAAACATCACAGACCAATGTTCTGAATAATTACAACTTCACAATCACAATGTGTTCTCCTTAATAATAACTAACTTACTTACCATCACGCCGTTTCTCAGCGGGAGTAGGCAGAGAAAATATATCGCCACACTCTTCTGTCCTAATACATAATTCTCGCCTCGTCCACATTCACACATATTCTCACAATAATGCGAGGAACAAAACTGGATAAGTGGGTTCTGAACCCTAGAATTAATATAAAAGAGGACATTAATTCCTACGTATTGTATTTTGTATACGATAAAAATTAAATATGAAAAAATAATGAATTTTATAAATCAAGAAATTATACAAAAAAAATTAAAACATACTCAAGAGACAGTTTAAATTTCACTAACCTAACCTAAACTAACATACAAAAAATAACTTATTTTTTTCATTTCATTTAATCACTTTGTCACTTCCATACATCGGTGTCAGTACCGGGACTTCATTGTGCTCTGCTAGTCTTGCCAAGTTGACAAGTTTCCATTAGATATTATAGAAATAAGAAAACTGTACATAAAGATATCTAAATATTCTGTAAAATAAATAAATTAGTAAAAATTAAAGTAATATGACAGATAATATATATCCTCTAATAAATATCAAATTTTTTGAAGAAATTGGGACGAGTTAGTTCCCCCGAGGCTGTGTTCCGTGTGGCTTCTCATAGCGTCGCTTACCGAGCAGCAATCTCTCGATGGAATGTTTATGAGGAATACCAATTCTCCCCGTCCGCTGCATCTCCAACCCTCCGAGAGGAACATCCAACTTTATATTTGCTATATTTATATTACAGCGATAGTCTATTGAAGCTACTGCTATAAGACGCAGTGAAAGCTGTATCAAGTGGCGAGCGCTGGATTTCTGAATTTCTTCTACTGAATATTTTAACTGACTGTTGATGTTTGTAGCGTTAACTTTCTTGTTGGACATAATTATTATTTTTTATAAACTAATTAAGTTCTTATAAGTCACATTGAGTCGTTTATTGTCGACCGGTTTCAACATCACTGTCAAGGCGGGCGTGTACTAACTCATCACATAAAATAAAATGTGTGACGTAGTCAAATATTGGCCGGATTCAAATCACTCGTGTCAGAAGGAATCCAACCGCTATCGGAATCGGTCCGTTATTAAAAAACGATGTGAAGTTAGTGGTGACATGTCTCACTAGAGTGATGCTGTCTTATATTATCAATAGTAAAGCCAGGATCAGGATTTATGGCTATCGAAGGTTTTTTAAAAGCACAAAGTCTATACTGTCTATATCTAACATCATTATATATTTTCAAATATGTTTTTGTTTTAAAAGAGAGCGATGATAAACAAATAATATCATTAAATTATGTACCGATATTATGATAAAAATATATTTAATGTGTTTATGTTGAACACATATTATAGAATTGGCTGAAGTATTATCAAAAAATAATACTGTGAGTATTATCGTAGAAGTACACAATGTAATTGTAAGGAATAGGGTAACCAGTATATACTGGGCAACGGTACATAGTGGGTTATGAGAATTTTTGTCCATCTCGTAAAAGTTTTTGAAAACGATTCTTCCATGATATAACGATAGGAATCTGTTGCACCACCCAATCAGCATGTCATATCATTATGTTTAAAACCAACTGAGTTACAGTAGATTGGTTGTTTTCGTGCAGAAAAAGTATAAAAAAACAGCATAGGTGATTATTTTCTACGTAGACCTGTTGCATAATCTTATTCATTTGGGTTGACATTCGTCAATTATTTAAAATGGTACGACTTAACCAAAAATGTATGTGGCAGTTTGAATTCGAAATGGTCAAATAGTATATTATGGGTCAATGGATTGTGGTAAATAGTGAGTCTTAAACCATTATATACCACATATATTTTATTTTAACCCATTATATACCATATGTATTTCTAGAAAAAACAATTTTTTTAGCCAACTTGTAACTAAAAATACCGCATATTTTATGAAATGCTTTTAAAAAGCACTTCCTTCGAAGAGTCATTCAGTGAACTATCCGGAAAGTTGTACAAATGGTTGTTGATAAACAAAATCTGTAAGGTTTATTGCAAAAATTCTTCCATTTCATATACAGTCCTTCAACGATGTGTTAAGTAATATATTTCTTCCTGCCGATGAAAAATATTTTTTTTCGTTTATTCGTCAGCATGAACGAACTAATAGAATACGTTTTAACTGAAGAAGCTAAACGATTAGCTTACAATTTTAGCAAAGCCAGCAACAAAATAATGCCAACTTCATGGACCTCTAACGAAAGTGCTGGTGTAGAATAGATGTTCAGCTTTCGCAGACGACACTCTTCTTCACTCTCTTCAGAAGCAACCAGCCTTTCACGAGTAACAAGTTATAACCCTCATAATGTTAAATTATTTTTGAATGATTTGCAAGAAGTTTTCTTGTAATACTTATACATAAGTTCCCAGCTAGCAATATATACAATTGTGATGAAACTTGAAGCTACCGCGTGTTCTAACTCCAACTGTTCATCGCCAAGTAGGCAAAGTTATATCCAGTGATATATTAGTACATTTTGTCCTACGATATGTACAATTAGTTCTTTAATACCACCGTTTATGATCTTATCAAGGCAAAACTCTCATGAACACGTGTTTAAAGGCACTCATCATGCGGCAAATCCATGTGGTTGATGAATTCCGAAATTTGTATTGTTTACATGAAACATTTAATAAAAGAAACACGCAGTTCTTTAAAAAATTAGATTTTACTTATTTTGGATAATCATGAAAGCAAATATAACATTAAACTACTCAGAACTGCTAAAGAAAAAATTGTATTATACTTTTAATATATCCGCCGCCCTGCAGTCATCGGCTGCAACAATAGATGCGACATGCTTTAGTCCATTTAAAATATACTACAACAGGGCTGCCGATAATTTGATGATTAATAACCCTGATGTACTATTAACCATTTACGATATTAGTTAACTTGTGTGAGAATCGTTTTAACCATTCAACCAAAAAAATATAGTGCGCGGATTCCAAAAGACTGGGATATATCCTTTTATTAATGAAATATTCACGGAGGAAAATTTTCTTCGGTCACAAATCGAGAAAAATCTACGACTTCTATCAATCCTATTTCATATACATAACCCACTACTAATCAGGACTAGCTGCAACATCTACCACCTATCACCAATGATAAGCCATAATTTGATAAGATATTATCTCCGGAACAAGTAAAGTCTTTTATTTAAGCTAAAAAAAATAATGGCGTTGGATTCAGAATTAAAGATGATATTGAAAATCAGTATATTGTATATAACTTAAAAATATTAGCGGCAGTTTTATTTAAAAAGAAAAATAAGGCTGATATAAATTCCAAAAAATATACGGGTATTGGTTGAAGAAACACGATAGACAAAACTGCAATGAATATCAGTGAAATCAGTGAAAAACCTACTTCGGCCGATATAATATTGAACTCGCAAGATTCTGAAAGTGTGGAAAATAAATTAATCTGTTCCAACTGTGGACAGTGTTGAGTGCATTTAGAAAAATCAAAAGAAACATATTCCACATAATATTAACTATGATATGTTTTTATGTAGAAAGTGATACAGAATCTGATGATTTTGAATGGTCTAATGTATCTATAGACGAACTGTTGAAGGGATTTCAAGATAATGGTGATTGTGGCATAATCATAAAATATTAAGATTAATAAATTTTAAAAATCTGATCTTGTTTGTTTGAAAAGATAATATCCAAGTGTGTTGTAATAATCACGTTCTGAAATCTATATTTTATGAGACCAATGACAATTTGGTATTTTATTCGCCAATATGATATTCGATCATTATTATTTTTATATATTTTTTGTGATTTATTAATAAATTATATATTTTTTCATTTGTTGTCGAATTCTTTAACTTTCTACACTCAAAAAGTGATTCTATAGAACTTTGTAAAATCATAATCTCTATTACACACTACGTACCGGGAACTGAACTACTATGTACCATAGTATGGTAATAACTGGTTCATATGGTATATACTGGGTCGATGGTCATAATTAAAAAATTCTTTCAATTAAACAACCAAAAAAAAAAATTCGGTGTAGAACATTAGACTCCTTCAAAAGAATTTAAAAAAAATTATTAAATTAACTTTTTGCTAGTTTAATGGTGATTTGAAAAAAATGACCCAGTTCCTTTATACTATATTTTTTTGTAAAAAAAATGTTATTATTCTGCTTACATAACATAAATAAACAATGTAAATAAATTATTGTGGACTATTATATAATAAATTCCTGAGACGTAAAGCAAGACAAAAATCGAAGTTTGTCCGCAGATAAACAGACCATTAAAAGTTTTTATTTTTATTCTTAGTACTTTAGAGTTTGGAGAAAAACAGTCATAAGGAAGCTTTTATGCTGATTGCCCCTTTATTAGATCGTAACGGCCGAGCGCTATTTTTTTTCCCAGCTTCTTCTAACACGAATCACAAAAATAGTCAAAAGTTAACACTTTAATCTTTATCAAACTTTAGAAATAATTTAATTTCACAGAAAGATACTTCTAGATTTATATGTGTATAAATTATATTTATCTCGTTAGTAATAGGCATAATGTTCATTTTTCATGCGTTTTTCTCAAATGCCTCTAAAACCAAAGAACAATAAAAAAAACTTTAGGCATTGTGAAAATCACACGTGAAATAACTTCGATTTCTTATTCATTTATTATTCTTTCCAAAGTTAGAATGTGTAATAGTGTCGAAATCAAGGATGCTTCGAGGACTTGCTTCCAGAGACGCAAACTGACTAAAAAAAATATGCTTGCAATGTGGACAGAGGGCGACATGTATGGTCACGCGATGGATCCAGGTTAGCCACGACGCACACCGTCAATAACAGGTCGCGAAAAAGCTGGAGAGCGTGACTGACAGAGGTTTGGAGAACGATCGGCAAAGTCGGGCTCAGTAGGCAGCGTTCGTAGTAGGGACGAGCGGGTCATTCTACTCTCGTAGCCGATCTAGGATGGCAGCAAATCTTAAAGTATCTCTCTTAAACTATGTTGATCTGTAATCATTTATTTCAAATTTACAACATGCCTGTCATATTGTATACAACCAGGAACACTCAATAAAGTACAAGGCAAGACCTAAGGTATGATTATTTACTGTTTCACATCTCTGATGTAAGTTTTACCTTAAAATCCTTCTGATATATGGAGTCAAGTAATTATTTTAGTGTTTGGTCAACCTGAGTCCACAGTCCTTATAGACCGAACAATATCTACCCCACCCCGTGACCAGCCATACTTCTAGGAAATAGTTAAGAATTGTATACATATCAATATTGCCCATCTTTTATTTATGACTTTCTGGATGTATTGGATTCGGACGTAGTGTCATTTGTCAGTAAAAAAAAATTACACATGTTTTTAACATCTCTAGATTTAGATTACTTAAATATTTTCTCTTTTATATATTCAATATTAGTACGTAAATATATATTAAATTTGAAATAAAGTATTCATTGCCTTTATTGCGAGTAAAAAAACATGCATTATCGAAATCGTATTGCGGCTTGGCAAGTATATTGAGCATCTGTCATCCTGTTACCTCATCTACGTCTGATGGTTATATCGCGTCGCACTCTATAGTCGCAGTTTCTTTCTTTATCTATGGTAGCGCTGTCAAATGCGACCATAGTCAAATGTGACATATTAATATTTTGTTCGTATTTTTCAAGAATGTTTTTAGGTGGATATTGTTGACCTGGCGGTCTATCCTCCACCGGCTAGATCAGCGGAGAAAACATGAAATGTGGGTACGGATCTCGGAACTCACCTTGTTGACGACTTATCTCTTCACTTGTGATAAATTTATAAGAAGTTGTGTAATTCGGATGGACAGGAATCTACTCTACATTTTTCAAAGAAGTTACTATTAACCACAGTGGTTTATTACAAGGAACATAGCTTGGATTCTAAATGAACTTTAATCCCGCATATAGAGTCGGTAATTGCTAAGACCTATAGACTCATTGGATTCATTGCTAGAACGTCTAACCCATTCCAATCACATTTTACTCTTATCATTATATATTTCTCATTTGTACGCACTCAACTTGAATTCGGATCCGTAGTTTGGAACACATATTATTCTACCTACAGCGGCTGACTTGAAAATGTTCAACATAATTTTTTTAATATATTAAATTCACGTGCCCGCTTAGACATTAAATCTCATTCAGAAAATGAGTGTTACCATAAAATACCCCCCCTCATAAATAGAAGAAACACTCAAGATTTATCCTACCTGTTTAAAATTTTAAATAACTTAGTTGACTCGCCCTATTTATTAAAATAAATAACTTTAAACTGTTCAACGCGCTCAACACGATCAAATAATATTTTTTACCCAAATTTGGGTAGAACTAATTACATAAAAAAATGTTTTGTCATTTGCTCTACATCAAAATATAATGCTGTAAATTTTTCTAATAAAATGGATATTTTCAACGATAAATTGTTTCCTTTTAAATTTAAACTACGCCGAGTTTTCAATAACTATTAACATAAATTGTATATATTGCATCCCATTTACCTCCCCTCCTTACCCTTCCTTCTTTGTATGTTCAGTTTAAATTCACTCTTTTGTTTCTTTTTTCAGATTTTTTTTTTTTAATATATACTAGTTTTTAGTTTATTATGTTTATTTTTATGTAAAAGTATTTTTGTTTATCAGTCTGTTTGAATATACTATTTTTTTGTTTATTATTTACTACGTATTTAATTCCGAAGAAACTTCACTGGTGTTATTTTTATATATAATGTAATTATCAGTTATTATTGTTACACTGTTTGTTTCTGTAAAAATAAAATAATTAAAAAAAATAGCGATCATTACAAATACAAACTAGAGTAATCCTAAAACAAATATAGTATGAGAAGAATGCTCAAAGTTAAAGATGTAGAACCGCCATCTTGAATGGAACAACAGTAGTAATATATGACTTCGGATTTGGGACGCGCCTCCTCCATGTTTCGAACTTGTTACTTTTAATCACTTGTCGCTACGTACAGGTTTGGTTATTATCAACTGCGTTCATAAACATTAAATATAATTTATTTGTCAGATTTAACCGTAGCTCAATAAATCAACTGTCATTCCTATTTGACAAAACCACCGGTAGGTGGAAAAATTGACCTGTGGTCGAGGATCAATCCTAATATAATAGAAGTTTATTTTAGCAGGTTAGCAGGTTGAATTTTAGTTGCTCCACGACGAATATCACATTTGGGTTACTTGTAAGTTGACGTTGTTCACGGCGAGATCTTTACGTAAGACTTTCTCCATCCACATGAAGATGATCAGAGCGGATGGATCCGAATCGTGATTGTCATCCTACTCTATCCACGGCCAATACTTCAGGAGTCTTCTACGAGCCATTACATGTTCAGATGAAACGGTGCATCGTACAAATAAAATGGCGACTCCTTAATGTAGAGGTCCATTCTCAGAAAAAAATTGACATCCTGTACAATGACATAAACACTTAGATAACACGACGCACGTAACATGAAAAATAATGACTTACCCTTCCTTTTAACTATTGAATCACATATTTTTAATCAATGCGTTCCACGAAATTCTGACAACGCTTCTCTTGTCAGTCAACGGAAATGGCAAGAAATGCTTAGATAAAGATCCTTTCGCGCAGCAATGTTGCCATTGGTATGACATGTTAACTATAGAGGGTATTATAGACGAGTGGGTACTATAACGAAATGCTATGATATATATTTAAAAGTTAATACGAAAGAACACCGTTTGTACAATTGCATCCAGAATGCTATCAACTTTTCTTTTTGTGAAAAAAAAAAATAAAGCAATCGGCGACTGCTTCCTTAGAATCTGTATTTCATTATTAAAGCAAAATAATGAAGGATTTTTGCATTGAAATATAGATTATTGGCCACAAAACGGCCATAGTTGCCTCTCACGGGGTCCTAGCAGCAAGCAATCGGCTATAGCTATCGATACAGTCGGATACGATACAGATAGTAGACAGATAGATCTTATGTCCAATTCTCAATATAATCCTAGATGTTTTAACTGATCTTAGTCAAATTTTGCACAGTTACTCTTTAGGACCCTGCACAAAACAACCTGTACCAAGTCCACCCCCCCTCCTCTCATATATACAGTCCACCTTCAATTTTAAATAGGACTAACTTGATGGCCTCCTGAGGCTCGAACCTCGATCACTAAACGAGTATCGTAATCACTAGACCACAAACACGCCACACCACATATCAAATGCCATTTGTTCCGTAATTTGCATAGTTTGAATGGATATATCTTTAAATATAAGTGAATATGCCAAGAAAATAAATTAACAATGTAGACCACATTGCCCGGAGAATGGAAAATCGTTGTATGAATGCAGTCATATAGTCAAGAGGTCGATATGCCACCCAAAATCTGCTCGAATAAATGATCGATCTAAAACTCATCGGAAACCATTAAATTCTGCGGAAATACGTGGTTTACTTACTTACGATCACGCCGTTTCCCCGCAGAGGTAGGCAGAAAGGATAGAGCACCACACTCTTCTATCCTCATACACAATTTTTGCCTCATCCATATTTATACATCCTCTCATACTAGCTGGCTGGTTATTGTGGTTTCTAACAGGACCATCTTCCAGTATCTGGTTTACCTGGTCGTGCCAAGTCTTTCGCGGACGTCCTCTATTTCTGCTGCCATTAACACTTGCGTCATATATATTTCTTACCATTCTTACCTCATACATCCGTTTCATATAACCAAACAACTTAAGTGATCCTTTTTTAATCTTATGCCAATTCCAGGCCTCACTTCCATACATCAGTATCGGCACCAGGGCTTTACTGTGAACCACTAATCTTGCTTCAGTTAATAAGATCCCATTAGCTGTAATTATATTCAAAGCGCCGTTCACTTTCTTTCCTGCAGTCACCCTCCTTTCGATATTTTTCTCAGTCTTTCAGTTTCTGTCAAACATACTCCCTAAATACACAAACTCATTTACTTATAAATTGATTTTATATATATATATTTCTAATTAATACATTTAGTTTGTATTTGAATATAACATACCTATGTTCACAATAATTACAACGTCACAATAAAAATGTGTTCTCCTTAATAATTAATAGTTTCATTGCAAAGATCTTGATTTGCGTATAATAAGAGCAGACGTACGTACAAAAAACTACGAGTGAATTTGCTTCGTGACAACCGATCAGAAATGGTTTCGATGATTCATAGATGGTGTGACATTATAAATGAGGGTCGCGTATTTTTGTCAAGCACCTTGACATTTCACAAGTTACCCTTAGGTTGGTATCACATTCGGTGTCTCAGCTTATAAAAACGGTTGTAATCTATGGTTCATTTTCAAACCGTCGCCAGAGCTGTCAGATTATAATGTAGCCGTGTGTGATTCACATCTATCTAGAGGGTAACTATTTTTGTATTGTTCAATAACTAGTGCATAATTTAATGTTAACTTGTTAATCTAATCGCATGGTAAATGATCTTTACAGGAAACAAGACGCTTCCCTCTGGGCTTTGTCTTTGGTTTTTGCTTCTGGTTTATGCCTTTGGTGCAAATCTCTGTTTTTTTACTTCAATTTCAACTTTAGATTTACCTTGGAGTTAGTCGCCTCACTGAAGACGACAAATTTTATCATAATGATCTACAATAAATCACATTTACGAATCTGATCGTGTCTGCCTGGATGCTGCAGGCCAAACCATGATGTGATGCCAAGACGTCTGGTGTCCCATACAAGGACGTCGAACTCGCGCTCAACCCGACGAAGTAAGGTTTTGTAGTCTGGATTTGTTTTATTTCTTGTAATCTTGTGTTTTTCTTGATTAGATGTCTTACTTTTACTAAAGACTAACATCTTTTATTTATCACCTCCAGGTATTATTATAAATTTTTCCCAGTTTAGGCTAAAGGCAGAATGTGACAAAAAATGAGGTGTGTTTGTGTGCTTAAGGTAAAAGAACCCGCGGATACTGTCTAGCCGGTGAAAGGAAAGGACGCAGGTCTTCTACCCTACAATGGACAAAACAAAATTTATAATAAGTACCTATTATGGTGCGTAAATTTGACAACGACCTTCTAAATAAAACAATTAATGCAGATGTATATTGTCAACAGTTTTCACGTTTAAACTCAGCATTGATTAAAAAACACCCGCGAATATCAAAAAGGTATCGTTCCACCATGATAACGCTATTCCATATATAATACAGAAAACACTATAAAAATGTAGAGACCTTAATTTGGAGCTTTTATCTCATCCCCCTTACTTGCAAAATATTGCTCCTAGTGATTTTCATTTATTTCTAGCACTTCATAATTTTTTATCGGAAAAAAAAATTAATAAAAAAGATTTCAGATATCAGTTTCTTTTACACAAGTAGAAATAAGAAAATACATTTAAAATGACAAATAATTAATGATAATGGAGAAAAATATATTATCGATTAAAAGAAAAGTTTAATTTTCATTATTTCAAAATTTCTCAAAAATACGAATGAATTTATGGACTGACTTAATATATAACAGTTTTTCAGAAATTCAATTTAACTTACTTATATACCTAATTTTGTCTTTTGTAGTCCAATTACTATCAAATACCATTTTAGAAAATTAAAATGCTCGTAACAATGAAAATATGTCTCAAAAATATTCTTACTCAAAATAAGATCTTGTTTCACGGGATGAGAATCCGAATTTTATCAAATAATCGAATTATCCTTTGATATATCTGTTGAAGTCCAATCTGTCGAACAATTCTATCTTGCAGGTCTATCTTTACATTGTCCATCCATCTTCGTCTCGGTCTTCCCCTCGATCCATATCTTATTGACTCGTTGTGCTCCGGGACTTGTCTACTTGTTTTTTCTGTATATATTTTCCTGCAGGTACTAAGATACAAATATGATATATTAAAAGCTGCATAAATCTATTTACACAAATATGAATGGTCGAATCTTGCGAGTATTGCGTTATGAGGAATTCACCCGAGGCAAATTCATTATTGTTCTGTATTCCAAACAGACACAAGGGCAGGTGAACGGGTATACAATGCCACGCCGAGACCTCCCCGTACATGCCAAACACGGACCTCAGATTCTGCAATTCAAATATACGTTGTATTGATCTAAATACTACGAGCAAGCGGGATATCTTTCATCTCAATATCCTCTTTGAATTGTAATTGGGAATCATTTGAGCGAGGTACATCCCTGACCCGAATATGAATATGACGTAAACCGTGAATAGCTTTGCTATTTTTAGGTAAACATATATTTTTAACATAAGTGTAATAGAAGATTTTTCTTTATGCAATGCCCATACATGTGTATTTATTTTTTTATCTCAAATGATATATCCGTCAAGGTGGTATCCCATCACCCGCAAGATTAATGTCACGAGAACTATAGAAAAAAAATCCGGAGTACGCTTTACATTATATTATCCAAATCGATGAGAAAATGTAGCTAATGACCCAGAATTGATATATTATTTTGAATGAAATGACTAGCGAATAGCATTATACAACGTGTATCACTAAATGGTGAGATAGTATTTGTGAGAAAAAAGATTCTTTAAAAATACATATATTTAAGATATTCACGATGGTGTATAGAAGTATTTTAACACCAAGATCAAGTTGATTGTATAAATATAGCGAGTGTATAAAGGAAAGCGACCTTATTATGAATGTCAACAAGACAAAAGTGATGGTATTCGAGTAGGAGGAAAGCAAGATACCGTGTAAAATACTTGTAGGTAATGAATGTTTGGAACAAGTAGATGAGTTTGTGCATTTTGGAAATATGTTAGATAAAAACGGAAACACAGAGCAAGATATCGAAAGGAGGGTAACTGCAGGGAATAAAGTGAACGGCGATTTGAATGGAACTATAGCTAATGGGAAATGTCAATTGAGGCAAGACTAGCAGTTCCTGGTACCGACAATGATATAAGAAGTGAGGTCTGCAGCTAACAGAAGAGGAAAGAAAGCAGACTGAATGCAGTGGAAATGAGATCACTTAGGTGTATATGTGACAAATCCATTTATGACAGAGTAAAGAATGAATAAATAAGGAAATAAAGTAGTTAATATACTAATATAGTGAGTAAGATTAAGAAAGGATCGCTTAAGTGGTTTGGTCATATGGAACAAATGAGTGAGGAGAGAATGGTGAGAAAGATGTATTACCCAAATGTTGATGGCACCAGAAATAGAGGACGTCCGCGGATGACTAGGCACGACCAGGTAAACTAGATACTGGAAGATGGTCCTGTTAGACGCCACGATAACCAGTGAGCTTGTATGAGAAGATGTATGAATGTGGATGAGGCGAGAATTGCATGTCAAAACAGAAGAGTGTGACACTCTATCGTCTCTGCCTACCCCCGCGGAGAATCGGTGTGATGGAAAGTTAGTTAATTTAAATACTCTCTATAAGAAATAACATCAATCACGTAAATTAACAGAAAAATTTATCTATGGGAAATATATATATATACTTACACCATATTAGCCATATGTTCCTTGTATTTTAGTGAGGCACGTAGTATTTCCATTTAGAAGCTAATTATAAAATGTTTCAATTAATAGATTTTTTCTCTCTTTTTAATCTTTTGATGTGATTTATCTGCCTAATTTACCAAAAACCTGTGTTCTGAAATTGCAACATTATATTTAAAAAGTGATTTCGTTATAATTATATCTTTGAATATATTTTCTGCAATGACATCTTCTTTACGAGTTTTTACAGTTGTTTTTTTATTTTTTATAATAGTATTATGGCAATTTTCCACTTAGGCTAGTCCTAATCTAGGCTTATCTGATCTAGCCTCTCATTTAAAAATAATTTCTATAAAAAAACATAAAAACCTGATTTAGGCATCATATTATAAAATATTTACTATTTAAAAAAACACTACAAAAGTATTGTATACGGGTATATGTGTTTAAAAATATAGTAAATATTTAAATATAATATTAGACACATTACATTAGCATTGACAGCAAAATAAATAAAAATATAATGAAAGGAAGAATGGTGAGAATGGTGAATATTACATTGTATAAAGTGATCTCTTAAGGCAGCTGAAGACAGGTCGTAAGCCCTGTAATTACCCATACTTCTACATATTTCCATTAAATATATAAAATAAAAAGAGCTTCATCTCTATGAGATATTTAATATTTGTTTAAAAATATAATAATTCTAATAACAGACATATATATTATTTATTATTATTATAAAGTAGAATTAAATGATTGGTTTAAAATTGTAGTAATATTGTACAAGTACGAGTATGTAGAAACAAACGGTAAGTAAGTAAGGCCCTCAAATATCTGTCCAATGTTTTGGAAAGGTATGCGGCAGCGGTGCATTATTCATTTGCAGTCCCCTTGCTCCTGTTTCCGAAACTAATGCAATACACTCGGACAGGTTTTATTGGTCAGCGCGAGCGGGGCAGGGCCGGCCCGGGAAATGATAAATGCTCGAGCAGGACCGGGGGAAAACAAATGGTGATCGAAATAACATACGAGGAGCTCACAACCCTCGGGGCGCTGGTTTTCGGTAATATGTATTCTAATCACAAAAAATACATTTAAACCTATTCTACAACTATTTGCGGTAGATAATATCCACGCGTGTAACAACGAAATTATACAACAGTAATATATATTTTTTAATTTGTAACAAAACAGTCTTAAAATCTGTCACAATTATCGTACTATACCTATTATGTAACGTTTTCTCTTTCTACGATTTATATTCTTTATTAAAGTTTAATTTTATCACGTTGTGTCGTGATTACTTTGGTTTTTTTGACGCCCGCATTCTACTTCAAAGATACCTAAATATGTACCAATCGAATACCTACAGGAAATTATTAAAATATCTACCGAATATTATAGAGCTTAATCATATATGGTTTAACCAGAATAGCCAAATATACCCCAGTTGCGATTATATCAGAACAAATGAAAGAATTCCTGATTATGCAATTCGATGCCTGAATGATACCATAATAAGTTTAATCTATAAACGATTCTAAGTCTACCAACGTAATTTTTTCGGTAAGGCAGACACGAAATCCTCACCTTAATACGGATTGAACTTTGAAAAAGTTTGGGTAATATGAAGGAACTCATTAGACAAGTGTATATTTAAACTGTGCTGGAAATGGATTAACAAATATAATATTTCATCTACCCACGTGTTAGAAAGTACAGTTTTTTGTCTGTCGATACTCTCGGTTCAGGACCATCTAGCTGTTCAGTGTGTATGAAATATGGAATATTAAAAAACAAATGATGTTTTATAAATATAAAATTTATTTTTTCGATAAATCATTGTCTTAAAAACTCTTAATTTACCGTCACTATTGACAGGTTACATTTAGTCGAATATATAATCAAGACAATAAAAATAAAGTACGAAAAATATATAAATTATTATTGCGATGTTATAGTTTTTAAGAACATACTTTTGTGGTATTTTAACACAAATTAAATAAATCAACTAGAAAGATATACCTGCAGTAAAAATATATTTATCAAAAATATTTTTTTATTGCTACCGGGATTCAAAAATTTAATTAATTATTATTATTGTGAAGTTACAATTTTCACAACATAGTTTTGTGGTGTTTTAGCGCAATTTTAATGAATCAACATCATGCAAAACATAACAATAAATTTATTTGCCAAATAGCATAGCAGTTTTATGGCAAAGATTGCTATTCAATTAAAGTAATTAACAAAGAAAATTAAAGTTAAATGTACGTAGAAAAAAAAACATAAAAACTAAACGTAATATAGAATTTTATCATCAATATTTTTAATTTTTAAATTGAATACAATAGAGATTATATAAGAATGTGTTTGACTTTATGTTTGAGTGTGTTCACTGATGTCTCTACTTTCCTTAATGTTTAATACTTATTTACTGATTTTATTAAAAATTCTTAGCACAACACATTCTATCGTTCTCTCACCGTACACATTGTTCGCAATCAGTACATTCATGGTTCATCCTGAAGATCTGGGAGAATAGCTATGTTGAGGTTCAGTATTTATATTTACATTGTTTATCATCTCTTCTAAAATTATATTATATGTTACTCTTTTGTTAACTGGTAAGATTTTGCATATTGTAAATAATTTGTAGTAATCATCTTTATACAAACACTTTGTTCTGTTGCCTACTATAAGTTTTAAAAATATTAATTGTAACTGTTTAATTTGATCAGCATAATTAACAGATAATTAATTTAACTTGTGTTTTAATCAGTTGTTTGCAAAAATGTGTAATTATAACTTTGCCGGGATTGCAGAAACCCCAGGAGTTAACTTCCACGGTTAAAAGCTTAACTACATTCTGGTACAGAAGATGGATGAGCAGTGTTATGGAGCGACCTTAGAGGAACATATATACTTTCACAGTCGAGGGGAAAAGTAGGCTGCAGGTAGTAAAGGGAGGAACTAAAGGTAGAACACCAATTCTAATTGGTTGGAAAATTGATCACCTACAATATTACGGGTTTCCACTATCAATTAGTTTACAAATCCACGACCGAGAAATGTAAATAAACATTGAATAATATCTGATTGTAATAATATCGTCATCTTTTCAGAAGTAATATTATTTGGTTAGCGTTGATTAGTTTACGATTAAGAGTAGATTGCCTATTTAAAAAAAAAAAAAATAAGAAAAAAAGATTAGTTTACGATCCTTCATTGATATTACAGAATCACTTGTGATATATAGTTCTAAAGGGCCTACCCCTGTAAATATCAATTTATATATTTTTGCTGTAAACTATGCTTAGCCCCAGTTAATTTTTTATTTTATTGAAATACTCTATTCACTACTTTTTAGCGAGAGCCTGTGGTGTCCTACGCGGAGTTGTTTATTTTTTTTAATTAATTTAATTTTTATCATTTTTTTATCAATCCTTCCAATTATATCATAATTAAATTATTCATCGTCACACACACGATAACAGACAATTCACAAAAAATATAAATTTTAAAAATAATTGTCAATTTAAATAAATGATAAATAAATTGTATGCATATTACTTTTGAACAAGTGTTTCTTAATCGTTAAAAACTTATAAACGAATATTATTAACATTTTTTTATGAAATAACTTTTACAGGCAATGAGTTCTGAGCATAATTTTACAATTTATCAATCAACCAATAAGAAAATTATCGGACATATTTTAACTTAAATTCCTCTGTAGAATGTCTAACGTTTCACGCAAAATAAAATCCAGATCGTGTAACAAAATAAAATATTATTTTTTATTTAGGGTAAACAGAAACCCGGCAGTTTTTTGGCCGACAGTTACACGAGATGAAAGAAGATTCACTTACCGCAGGATTTATTATTAATCTTTCACAGAATCTCGGTTTGTACAACGCTGATGGGATTTGGGAAGAGACGTTCACTGGGGAATATAATATTTTATCACATTATGTAGTTCTCGAATTAAATACAAGTTAAAATATATAAATAAAGTAACTTGATAAAACACTCGGTCCACACTCAAACACGTGTAATAAACTTATTAATTTTCATTACATAGCTAAATTGATATATTAAGATCGATTTATATCGGTGTTATATTTAAATAAGAGAGAGAGAGAGAGTGAGTGAGCGGGGGGGGGGATAAACAAACCGTAATCTGTTAACTATCAAAATATAAATATGGTGACAGGATTGGTCGTAATTTTTGATCGGGACACTTTGGACGAGGAAATTAATAGGTATGTGTGAAACAAACCTGTCACTGGGAACTTGAAATGCAGTATTTGTATTTATTATACAAAATTTCAGTTGAAATTCGAGAATTAAAAAACGTCATTTTGCGGAACTTCAGTAATCCATTGGAGGCTCCCCAAATGATTAGTTTTAACAACTTTATCACTCCTAAAAGGAAACAGATTTTATACAGAAATGAACTTATTTTTAAAAATGTGATATCCCGGATGTTTTACACCTCAAACGAAGGTAGGTGTTCTGAGATACAAATCGCGCTCTTTTATGTTAATTTTTCACCATTGTTCACACAACGCAATTTTTTGATAATAAAAATGCATCAGAATGACGCTAAACATCTTATTTTAATTACCATATTTATACTAAAAGTAAACTATGTTGCTGGTGATGGGCGCACATTTAGCTGTATGTTATGGTTTAATTTAATTATAAACATACTAACACTATAATTATTTAAAAAAAATATTTTTATATGTTTATTTTCAGATATCATTGAAAATCTTCAGACTAAGTAAGATCCAGTAAACATACCAATTTGAGAGCGGGAAGTCCTGAATAATGTTGTACAGAGCTATTTTGTTAAATTTGGCTTAATTTACCTTTCTTAGATTTATAAATTGATTTTATTATTCTCGTTGATCCCAGCAATGATGACATCAAGATGCACGAATGCCTCCTTATTGCACGAACTGAACATTAAAGATAAACTCTCAACCGTTTGCCTGAAACGAATCCGTGAATTTTTCGGACATTTTGCGAGATGTGAAGATAGCTTTGAGAAGCTTGTTGTGGAGAACCACGTCGAAGCACGAAGAGGAAGAGGAAGACGAAGATCGCCTATCTATTGGACCGACCAAATGTAAAATATAATGACAGCCCTGAGATCTGCAGGATGCTGAGAGAAGCATAGTTAAGTGGGCACGAGTTCACGGAGTTCATGATCTTCAGTTATAAGGGACCGACGTGGATGATAATGATAATTTTATAACTTTGCCTAACCTCTTCAGTATTTTATATATTATTATCTTACAATAAAATATGTATTCTTATGGGTTAAAGTTATTATTATTAATTATTCTCGAGGTCTTCCATCGAATGTTGGCGACCATGATGCAGCATGTTCATTTGTGGTGTGCAAGATGTATAACATTTACAGCATTTTGAACATTGAGACACTTTTTGAGGTTAAGCAGCCGAGACAACGTACGCCTCTGCTGCATTCTATCTTCCCCTGTATAATGAGTAATATTTCGTATTGCGGATAATTTGTTTTGTTTGATAGTAGTTCATACCTATCTTGGCTTATTTATGCGTCATTTAGTCCATTCAGATTTTTAGAATACGTCTATATAACGATGGATTCTTCTAACATCTAGACCTCGACACCGCAGGTTAGCAAGAGTGTAACGTAACACTTTATTGCCCTCCAGCGGGTGCTCAGAATTATGTTCCGATTGCAGAAGAGATTCTTCATTTTCACAAAAGTACTTCTTGCCATCTCAATTCTTAATTACTTTTAAAAATCTGGGTCCCATTCCTCCTTTAACCGACAGCCGAGGTACTTAAGTTTATTAATTCATATTTAATTCTTAATACCTCACGTACGAGAAAAATTTTACGCTTCATCTTGCACGCATTTTATTTATATTTTTTAAAATATTTGAATAACAAATGTTTCACTGTAGCAAACCAACACCGTGTTATTATTGCAGACCATTTTTCGCAATAATTCCCTGCACATTTGTGAAGCCCACTCTTGTTGCATTGAAAAAATATTGATATTTTTTTCAAATATGGGTATCGTTGCTGCCAATTGAGTGCGGCTTAAAATTGAAAACTAATTAAAAAACACAAATAATGCAGTTACGATGTACCTATGTATAGCCATACATACTATGATGAATAATAAAAGGGTGAATATTATAACTTTGAACAATCCAGTAAGGGCTCACCTAATTGATAGTCTGCTGCGGTTGAGCTTCAGCCACCGCTCGAGGGTGAGCTGTTCACCACGCATCGCGCCATTTTGTGTTGATATTGTGCTGTCAGTTTGATGTAGTACGTGTTGACTGCCATGATGCCTGAACAATAGGGAGAGACGTATTAATATTTGCGCACTGTGTAACTTCCTAATTAAAATAATCAACTTGAATAAAACTCGACCGAAAATTGAGTCGATAATCTTAGCTAGGAAACAAAGTTTAAATCCGCAAATATATTCACAGCTCAGCTCGACGAAACGTCTTAAAGCGCTTTGAGTATAATAATGCTCTTCATCCTCCAATATGATTTGTTACCTCCATTTTATATGCCTTTTGAATTCCGGATGAGATTTAAATAAATTGAAGATTTATAAAAACCGAAGAAACGTCTTTTCTTTTCAAATATATTTTTACAGTACTATAAAGATAAAAGAATATCATATATTTTAATCGATTTAAAAGTTAAGTGCTACTAAATTATTCCCCAAAATAATACCTTTATTCTTACTTTGTGATATACGAAAGGAGATTATATTATTTGTAGACTCACGCGTAAATTTAATTTTTTTTTATATAAATTCAAGATTTTAATAAGATCTTTGTTCTGATCAAAATACAATTCGGAGATAAAATGCTTTATTTTATGTAACTATTCCATTTTAAATATTGAAGATCAATATTTATGACAGATTTATTATAAAGAAAAATTTATTCACATTTATTAATTGTTTGGCTATTTTTCTTCAATATTTATCCGAAGTCAAATTGACCGAGTTGCGGATTTACCGTGACAGTAAAAATTTCGAAAATTTTAATAACGCTTCAAAATGTCACGTAAAAAGAAATAAAAAATTTTATCGACCAAATAATGTTTACAAGAATATTAAAAATGTGCGAAATTAGCAAAACTGTAAATCCCGATCGATGACGTACGCAAATTATTATTTGAGCGCGCTTAGATTCAGTGCTTACTATTGACACAAGCCGATTGGTTATCAGGATCAATTTCATTTGTTGCCACCCCGGATAATCGAGATAATATAAAGGAGGGTGTTCATAATATTTATCTGTGAAAATCTATTCGGTGGTTATAAATCACCTGAGATTATTTTTATGGTTTTTACAATAAATGTTTTCTAATTTTATTGATAGACTTTCAAATATTTATTGTTTTCCGTGGAATAAGGAAATCATTAATAATGTATTGAAGATATACTCGTAGTTCTAATCATCGGTTGAGAGACTAATTCATATTATAAAATAATCATACGTTTGATAAAAAAATGGAATTGTCTGTTTTACATATATGGTGGTCTTAAAATAATTAATTTAGAATCATTGATAATTAAAGCGTGTAAAAATAACCAAAATATTTTAAAAAGTCAACTAAATTTTAACACAAGTCATATCCTAAAAAATTTTCCAAAATTTTCAGTTTTCAGTATTTCCAAATGATCCACCATTTTCTATCCATCCATCCAATCAATTTCCACATCTTTCATCATCGTAATAATTTAAGGTACATGCTAGGTTTTTTTTTAAAATTATTATTATTTTAAATATAATTTGTAAACATTAGAACAATTTTACATGTGGTTTTAGATAGTTTTTTTGACAACCTGTTGAAGTAAAGGGTATTTTCAAGAATATGATTATAACTTAACTTCAACAATATGATTATAACTTAACTTAACTTACCATCACGGCGTTTCCCTGCAAAGATAGACAGAGAGAATAGAACGCCACACTATTCTGTCCCGACACATAATTCTCCAGTATCTGGTTTACCTAGTAGTGGCAAGTCTTCCGCGGACGTCCTCTACTTCTGGTGCCATCAACACTGGCGTCACATATCTTTCTTAGCTTCTCTCCTCATTTATCTGTTCAATATGACCAAACCGCCTAAGTGATTTTTTCTTAATCTTATTCACTATACTAAGATCAGCTTTACATTTTTTTTCTTCCTCTTTACTCTTTAAAAATATATCATGATTATAAATATTCATGATAATTTTTATACTAAAACGACTTTTGAAGGAATTAAGTAAATGCATGTGATGATTCGCTGTTTTTAGTATTTATAACTCACGGAGTAGTTAATATGTATGACGTGTATGCTTCATACTTATCGTGTGTCCATCAAGCATTCTATTTCCACTCTTTACTTATAAATAATTCTGAAACTAGCAACGAGGAATTGTGTAGGTACAACCTGAACTCTTTGTAGGTTTTCCTTCACGATTCTAACAAACTCCCTAGCCCAGTACAATATAGAATATTTTATAATGATATGTAAATATTCGACTTTGTCGTAAGTAGGGTAGCTTCTATCTTCTAAAAAAGTTCAATAAAATGTATGATGTTTTCACTGTACGCTTTGAATTAATTTATTTTTGTAGTTAAAACATAACGATAACTCTGCATACATAAAAAAAACGAATGTGAGCAAAAATGGCGGCCGTATATTAAATTTTTAAAACTTCAGCAAAGAACGGCCAATTTGAAAACAAAAATACGCTCGAGATAATGGGACCGTGAAAAGTCGGGAATTTTCTCGTATTTTAATGTAATGCCCCAAATCTTTATCGCAAAACTTTCATCCCCTCCCACCCTCGCTAAGTTCCGGCCGATTATAAATAATATCCCGGAGACGGCAAGTTTCTCCGCGGACCTCTAATAAGTCCGTGACTTCTCGCCCCGTTCTGAACTGATGACTTTAAAGCTTCCTTTCACCTTTGAATAAACAGATGTTGTGTTTCATCAATCCGGTGCATACAAAAGTTTTATCACGGTTTTAAATAATGTTATTGGAGACAATCTGGAATTACAGAATCATCGCACAGTTCACAGTAATTTGTACGAATTCGCATATGAGGATATTCAATATTACTTTTTTCGTAGTATTTGTTCGTTACGGCAGGTTAGCCTAGAAAACTGTACAGATAGGATTCTAAATGACAGTGAAAACCAAAGAACATTTTTAATGTCAAAAATGTCCATCAGAGTATATCAGCCCTGATGATGGACCCAACAATGGGATCCGAAACGTCAGATGTATACGGCAGATTAGTCCGGAAAACTACACACAGAAGATTTTTAATGTCCATTTAAATAATACAAAAATTGAAATCGAAACAGTAATATTTCTTATTCGAATATTTTGTAGGTAGGTGATTATTATTCTATTAGAATTATTCTGTTCGATTGTTTATTTGTCAAACGTACCTTTTTACATGAAATCATTATTTTAATGTTTCAATGTGTCAGTTATCCAAAATTTCTCGTGGTGTTTAATTTATATGGAAGACGATCCAGTTTATGAAAAACATTTCATGAACGACGTCCCAAGACGAATTTTAAATACCAGAAAATGATATAACGTGGAAAGGGTATACTTTTGAACACGGGGAGTAATTTGATAATTTCTCCCACTTTTTAAATTTAATGCCGTGTGTTCATATTTAATTAATCTATGACTTATAGTTGACATAACTTATAAAAGAAAATGACTGATTATCGAGATGATTTAAAATTTTTGTGTTGCAACTGAACTGTATGACTTCTATATTCCCGCACAGTATAACACACAAGAAGATCTTTATACAGGCTAGTCCCATGTATAAAATAACACTAATAAATAGTAAACCAAATAACACCACTTGATGTGACGATAGATTCAGTAAAGTGAAAACCTCCCTAAAAGTTTTCTGCCACACGGAAATCACGTAAGCGAAGTAAATGCAACTTAAACACAAATATACTAAATATTGTAAATAACACCAAACGAACGTCTCTTGCAAAGAGGCTCTTCCACTGTTTCAAGTTATGTTCTGATTTGTGTTACACGATGGATAAATCGATAAGGCGTTTTACGACTGTCCCGCGAAGTAACTTGTTTCGGATTAGTTAGTCTCAATTAAAAGATAAAATATTTTGTCTATTTGTCAGAACTGTTAGTAAAATTAATAAATTGATTATTTAAGCATGTGAATCGTATGAAGGAGTATAGGACTAAAAAATAACAGATACTATTTTTAGAAATAAACGGATTACGCCCACGAAAAACCTCGCCCAAACTGGAAAACAAGATATTGGCGGACAGCTGTATTAAAAGATTCAACAACCGACGGGCGTGCATAAGAAGGGGATCAAAAGTGGATAAGACGCCTTCGCAGTAAAACGAGGGGATAGTTAGTGAGATAGAGATATTTCACGGAATCTAAAGTAGATAAAAACGTGTTACATGTCTCACTCATGTATTATACCATCTCTGCATACAGTTATCGTGATATCTATAGACACTAAATACTTGTAACAAAATTTAGAATTCCGTTAATATTGGTTCTAGAGAAGAAATTCAAATATTATTCAATCTTCTTTTCATTCAACCGGTTCATAGTCATCACATCATCATTCAAAATAATAATAAAAAGTGTAGTTTTGAAACAATATACGAAGAAATGTGTTAACACACATAAAATTTGCCTGATTTATCGTGGTCCATGCCGAAATACACTTTTGTTCTCATAAGCTCGAGTTTTTATTTTCTAATGCAAAATCATAAGCTGTACCGGGCTTACGACGTGTCACGGGGTCAGAAGCATAACAAATTGGAATGTTTCCTTTTCCGCCAGCCCTCCTCAATCCTTGATCCTGGACAGGATCCCCCGTCATAAGTACTCGGCTGTCCAAAAAACAAACTGTTATTTGAATTGGTCTCCTGTCAAAAATGTATTTTGTCACTTTTGCTTTTTCAACGATTAAAATGAATTAAATATATTAATTATAAAAATATACATTTGGATCTCTTTCAAATATAAAAATATCACAGACCAATGTCTTGAATAATTACAACTTGAATGTATGTATGTATTCTCCTAATAATAAAGTTGTATCAATGTGTCCAAAATTTAATAAAAATGAATTGATAATTCTGGCGTCTGCTATCAGCTTACTCAAAGGTATTTGAGATTTCAAATAATGGAATGATTAAATGTATTAATATCAAAAAGGTAACATATAGGTTCGAAAATTGTCGCTAAAAATATTGTCAATGTAGCATAGTTGGATAATGCACCTTCCCCGGTTAGGAAAGAGATCCAGGTTCGAATCCCGGTGGCGCAACAACAATATTTTTCGATATTCATATTTAAAATATCACAGACCTATGTTCTGAATAATTACAACTTCACAATAATAATATGTTCTCCTAATAATTAAAATAAATACTTATCGATATATAATTTACGCAATGTCTCATGTCCACCCTAACAGATGAATACCTGTCAGATGAATCAATATTATGTATACGTACATTACATATTTTTTTATTAATTCGGCCTAAAAAGATTACAAAGCCGTAAAATGTTATATTTTCTAGTAAAAAATATATTATAAATTAAACCATTTTATTTTAGTCTGAATAATAATCGCTTGCCTCTCTGATCTGTCGCCTAATACTTTAGAAAGTTTTGGGAATATTCGTAAATTTAATGATTCAATAAAAATAATATGTGCCGGTATATCCTCTCAATTGTGACAAGTTAAAGTGTAAAGATAAGATCTTCGAGGATTTCCAAAACGAAATATTTATTGAATAGATTTGGGAAATCTAATCCAAAAGGTAAACCACGAAGTACTTAAAGTTTTTATAATATCATTTGCCCCGGGGATTAAAATTTTTATTAATAGGAACTTAATGAGAAAATAGGACATCATAATAAAGAAGATATAATTATTATACTTTGGTGTTTAATATTTTTTATATCAAAAATGTTGTATTTCGATTTTTTCGAGCATGCAGACTTTAAAATACGCATCCAATCAAACATATTATATAAACAAAATAGAAAGTTTTCGACTCCATAGATTCTGAACTTCCGGCAGAAATGTTATCAATATTAAAAATATTATATAAAATCTGTTATCAAAGAGATGGAACAGAATATATATGGAGAACCCCTGCGAAGAAACGGTGTGATGATAAGTAAAAACTAACGATCCAAATGTAAAATAAAACATTAAATTTGATAGAAAGCATAAAAATATGTAATTTGATGTTGGGACTCGCAATTATTCATTGCAGATATTATTGCCCGCCGAAATTGAAAATTTTTTATTAGTTAACTTATAATTTGCATTTGAATAATCTTAATTAGTTACGAAATTTCACTACTTTAGATTATTTATCTGTAATTATTTATTACAGTAAAATATTTTTATTATTTGTAGATTGTAATTAAATATAGGATAGAAATAAATAAATAAAAATAAAATAATTATCACATGTAGATCAATGCAGTTCACTCATAATAACTTTTTAAAATTTCTGCGACTGCGTTGTGATATTATTATTATTAATTAATCAATTACCCGATACGCCAGACTTTTCAGTTCAATTTTTGTTATACTTAAAACTCTCTGTAATAAAATTATAATGATCTGATCTCAAATATTCAGTAATCATGGATGAACAAAACTTTTAACATATTTATAATAAAAATAAACTTCCGTCGTAAGCACATTATAATCATGAAATTTTTTCATAAAATAAAGAACCTAGAAATGATTTTTTATGACCAGATCTCTGATCAGAAAGAAAATACCCACAATTTTTTAAGTATGTAGTACAGAAGTAGGTGAGCAGGTTGCCCACTTTTCACGTTGTACACACTTTTATATTAAACTATACTTATATGTAGGCACTCCTACATCCCTGGCGACGTGTCGATACATCCAGAAATTCAGACCCAAGATTTCCAATTTCGATTTATTTCCATGATGGATTGAAAGAAGAAGGAACTATATTAGCATTTACAAACCGCGCTTACCCGATTTCTTACTTTGTCACCTCACCGTGACAGACACTGAGTGACTTTTTATTTTTAAAATTTGGGCGAAAGCTGAATATCACTACAATACATCACACAAGGCGACACACACTTGAATAAATCTATATTCATAAATATAATAATCAAAAACCAATCTAAACACAATATACACCAGATAGATCAAAATATTTTATCCACATTTATTTATTTTGATTGATTAGTGATCACACTTAACGCGGTAACTAATTTAGGTAGATTTAGATTCCTATTGCTTGCAAAAGGTCACGTAATGGTCATGATTATATGTGTGTGTGGGTATTTGTATATATATCAGATTTCGATCAAAATTATAAGGTAAAAAAAACTAGAGTAAAAAGTAAAAATCACTGTTGCAATATCTACGATTTTGGGATACTAAAGGGACTTTTTAAATAGCGACGCGTTGGAGAAATGCATGTTACACACACAAATAAATATACTTTAATAATATAATGAAGATAAGCGCTTTTGCCATTAAACAGAATTTACAACTTGATTATCTGGGACGAGGCTTAATCCTCGACCGCTTCACATCTAGATGAGATTTTTACCAATTATATATTTTATCCCAAATAAGCACATAAAATTTAATTACAAAATATTTACACTCGCCTATTACCTAGAGATTATGGGTTCGAGTCTCAGTCGAAGAGGTTACTAAGTTTAAAAATAGTAAGAATATTGATGCGACATAGATATATTCTGAGTACGCATATATAAAACATCTAACTACATTAATACTAATTACACAATTAATTATAGTTGATTTTAAGCGAAAAATCTTACTTACACGATAAGTCTAATTTTCATTAAATATTTAGAATTATTTGTAATTATGGCTAAGCATTTACATTACATACTATCTGAATTGTGGAATCTCCGGGTCACACGTCCCGCGGAATGGATTACGACAATTCCGATCATAAATCGGAATCACCGCAGGGCAGGGGAAGGAAGTAAGGAAACGTGGTATATGAAAGGATAGGGGGTTCTAGTCGAAGTATTAATAATCTCGGGAACAAGGGGTTTGGAAGGACTGCTCGCCTTACCTTGTATATGACGCCTCCGTAATTCCTGAAGTCGCCGCCGAGATCACGGAATAAATGGGACGTGGATGGGCCGATCAATACGTGATTAAAACACAAAATACAGTGCTGGTACACTGGAGCTGAAAGGTCTACACCGAGAATGTTACCGCGATGCCAAGATCGAATAAACATCGGTCAAATTGACGTTTTCTGGCGTCAAGGTCACATTTCATACTGTAAAGATGAGCATGAGAAAATGTATGGATGGGAATTTGGATGCGGAATATGTCAATAAAAGTGGTCGCGGCTGATTCGAAAAGACGCGCCAAAAGTGTCTTTACGAATTCGGAACGCTATCCTAAAATCCATCTTACCATGTCGTAAAAGAAGGGGGGAGAATAGATTTTTAATTTAAAATATAAATTTCAACAGTAAATATATACTATTACATAGACCTGTATATCTATTTGTTTTATCATTGTTTATTACTATTAAAAAAATTAAATCCTTCTTATATAGTTTATAGAGTAAGAATTTCAACATTTTATTTAAAATAATAAATATAATTTGTTGTTTCTATTATTATAATATCGATGGTATAACATTTATGTTTTCTTGTTTTCTTACTAGATGTAAGCGTGCCGAGTTAGTAATATAATTTAAAATAATATTTTTTTTATTTAAAATTCTTCATGTTCTTATCAAATGTGCTATTTGAGGGACACACTGAAAAGTAAATACTACAACCGTCATACAATTAACTTTAAGTAATTATCAGCCATAATTATAGTTGTGTGTTCCTCGCTTAAATAAACCACAGATGTCGTTAGTCATCTGTCGAAAAACTCATCAATCACAAAATTGTGCGATGTTTAGCTTTAGAATCATCACGTTGATGAACTATAATAATAATTATCGCTTTCGGAATTACGAAATGAATAATTGAAGCTAAAACGAATTTGATTTGATTTATCGTATGAAATATATAACTATGTACATATTCATTAATACGTTTTAAATAAAAACACAGCACATTATAATATTTAGTAAAATATTTTAAGCGTAGATAATAATAATAATCTATATTCAACTGTAGATAATTTTCTTTTTTCTTTTTTACATCAGCTAAGCAGCATTCTGAGGTAACGTCTGGGAAACAGATAGTGTAATAAAATATTATATATACGAGTATAATATAGATTCGACGGGATCACTCTTTGATACAAATAATACATAATTAATTAGAGGGTTGTTTGTTCTCCTGTTTTCAACGTATTGTATTTTGAAACTGTAAACAACTACTGACAACATTGTAACACTTTGTTCACATCTCAACTCCTATTTTTACAGGTGTAAATACATTTTTTCATCAAACATCAGTATTCCTAGTAGGTATACAAATGAATAAAATATTTCGATGATGTGAGAAATTTTGATAGAATTTGAATTCTTTTTATTTCTGACCATTTTAGGTGACAGAAAAACATTAATGTATTTTAAAAAATTCTCGATGCCTTCGGCTACTTATAATCGACAGTTGATACATTCCGCTGGTGAACTGTACGGTGAACTCGTGTGAACTATAGTGGTGAACTCGGCGTTATTGATATTGTTATCGTTTGAAGGTCTGTACAACACACTGAGAAGTTAAGATGCCATTAGAGAAAATGGAAGGAAAAATAAATAAAAGTATTTTACTTCTTTAATACTAGCAAAATTACTTTGTGACTTCATTTTATATTAATAATTAGACAAAATACTTTGTTTAAACCACTCTTTATTGATTATCCAACATATTTCGATACCTAAGGTATTTTCTTCAGGAAACAATGTATACTGAAATTAAAAATACAAGCACAGATAAAAACAAAACTATAAAGTTTTCATATTAGTTCTTACTTATTCACCACTTTATAGTTTTGTTTTTATCTATGCTTGTATTTTTAATTTCAGTATACATTGTTTCCTGAAGAAAATACCATTGGTATCGAAACATATTGAATAATCAATAAATAGTGGTTAAACAAAGTATTTTGTCTAAATATTTATATTATAGTATTACACGTTTAATGAAATTATTTTAATATTTGAATCGCGTAGTTTACTTAATGCGCTTTATTTTATGAAAATCGGACTACAGTTCTTTGCCAAACAAAACGTTAACCTCGCGGTTACTCCGTCAAACGAACGTGCGATCGCCACGAGCGATTAATGCGTACTTTTGTATACCTCTGTACCGTAGGTATAATTTAGTATGATTATTGATGTTACTTCCGTAACAAAGTTTCGTTTTATTTGTTGTTTCGTTCATTAATCTGATAACTATTTAATTACATATTATGTTATTTTCAGTGGAGGTTTTGAACTTGATTTGATTCTGAGAAAGATTGAAGAGAACTCCATCCGTAGTCTCTTTATGCTAACAGAAAACTAACATTAAGTAGGCAAACTGACCGAGAGTCGGCAATGTGACTTTCGACATGTTTTTTGAATATTTGCTGTATTTTAAAATCAATAGTATTTGTAGAGAAATAAGCTCCTACCACTGAATTAATAACTTCCGTAGTATCATTGACATCGGGAAGGGAGTATGTCCTTTATTATTTTTAAATTTTCGAAAATATAATACAATACAATAATTAGTGGATATATAAAATATATATATATATATTGTAACACTTGTTTTTTCTCTATGAGAGTAAGAGTCGTGTATTGAGAAGGAGTATATGAGTTAATTTATGTTTCATTAATTAATTTATGTACATATTTTTTTTACTTCAGATACAAATTTATGATAGTCCGTAATTTTTCTAATTGTGATAGGGAGATTGTTAAAAAATTTGATGCTTTGATAAATATAGTGATTTTGAGTTGCGGTATATTTTAGTTTTGGGATATCAATTTGATCTCTATATCTTGTAGATCGGAATTCGCTTCAAAAATTTAATTGATTTATAATTTTGAAAATTTGAATTATTGAATTTTTTTGTATATGTCTACTATTTTTGGTACTTTAAAATCTGTGAAAAGTTGTATACTTAGATAGTCTTTTTTTTAGAACAATTTTTATTATCATTCTTTGAATGATTTCTAATTGTGACATTGAAGTTTTATATGCACCTCCCCATCCAATAATACCGTATTGCAAATATGACTGTACAAACGCGTAATATATTATTTTCAGATTTGTAAGTGATAAGATGTTTCTGAGTCTTAAAAATGTGTAGGTAGTTTTCTTTATTTTATTTGTGAGATTAGTAATATGTTCTTTCCATTTGAGATTGTTATTGACTCAGTGACTTTGTAAAAATAATTATGGCAACATGAATTCGAAGAAATTCTTTAGGATACAGTTTATCACTTTTATGGTTGTTACGAAAACTCGAAGGCACTGCTATTAATAGTGAAATTTGGTTTTATAGAAACTTCGCGGAATCAATTAGATTCACAGACTTGAAAAATGACAGACGACATTCCCAAAAACCGTTAATTGCACTAGTGTGGGTGCTAGTCCTGCACAAGAAGAACAACAGGATCGGACTCATGAGGAGTGGTGACGTTGTGTTTGGTAGTCTTTGCAAGCTTGAAAAACAATTAGTTTAACGAGAATAATTGAGCAGACAGTTTGGTTGAGTCTATTGCAGTGATGGTGAACCTTTTGGGCTCGGCGTATAAAAATTTTTGAAAGTCTAACTTTACTCAGCTGGCGTGTCACCCCCCTCCCACCCCAAAAAAATGATCTATTTTAAAATATTTAATTATATAAAAATAAACATTTTATGTATTCATTTATGTATTTTTTTATTTAAATTGGGTATTAACGAATAGTATTTGATTTCTTATCAAATAATTAATTAATTTTTTCAATTTATCGCTTTCTTCTCAAATCGAGATCCAAAAGAAATTGACACATATTATGTAATATGTAGTGATAAATTCACAAGTTTTTATCGGGAAGACGCTAGGTGGCGGAACAAGTGTTCTTTGGTAACTTTTATTAGTGGACGCTGTCGTATCGCCTGTGCCGTGTAACATTTGGCACGCTTGTCATTGGTTTTCCATCACTGGTCTACTATATACTTTTTGCATGTATAAAGTATTTTACATGCAGCAGAAATTAAAACCGACAATTTACTGACATTTATAATCATTCTTGAGACAAAAAAATCATATTTGGAGGGCTCTTTCATAAATAAATTATTAGTACACAGTGATGCTCTATTTATTTATAAATATTTTTTCTTGCATTGTTTCATATAGGAAATTGTTAGTAAGTAATATATAAAAATAAATCGGTCTAAACATTTTTCCGCGTTCAGTGCAAACAAGATGCCTCAATCATCAGTAGATTAATAATTAAATAAATATATGTATTAATAAGCTGATCATTTTTGATGTGAAATAACCATTTCTTAATATGAACATTTCTTGAACTGAAATAAACCCTATGTCTCAGCTAGTCTATGACCTTAACCTTGAACCAAGTTATCTGATACTGCTCCGCATCGTTGCTCTTGCATATTTAAAGTGAACGTAAAACGTTAAGTCACTTATGAACTCTATTTTACGTCGTTTTAGCTGATCAATTTATAAAAACTAACGCTTTCGAAATTCTCTCCATTTACCATAGATTTACAAGGAAATAAAATATAATTCCAAGAATTTAAACTTCGTTCAACTTAATTAAGTGTTACGATGATTAATATAATCTAAGGGATATTCTATAGAGATCACATTCTTATTTGTGAAGTCGCTAATTTTTCAGAACATAGTTCTGTGATATTTTAATATAAATTAAATTAATACAAATTAAATGAGATAGATATACATATAAAATCAATGTATTGCTACCGGTAGCAACAACGATATTTTTTCGATAAATTGATTTTATCTGTATGTATATCTTTCTGATTGATGCATTTCATTTATATTAAGAGATATGCATTCGTTAACAAAAATCAATGACAAAATAAAGCATCCTTGTAAACATAAAACATTGATTTTATATGATTACTTTCTCAACATAAATCGCGCGATTATTATGCAAGGTAAACAAAAAATTTAACTTTTTTTTTTACTTTTTCATGTTGTTTATTTTAATAATATACTTACTGAAATCTAAAAGGATAATATTTAGACTTTTGTCATTTTCCTTACGATTATTGTAAAGTAAATACTTATGAACGTATATTCCACACCAATCACACCCCGATTAAGTATTCAGAGCACAAACGTCTAATCGAGACATTCCTACAATAGATTGCTCGAGAACAGAGTTAAGTGGAACTAATCTTTTACATTTAAAAGCATTACTTTAAAATTTGTTACTCTACAACTCTTTTCAAATTTTAATACCATATTTAAAATGTTTTTAGACTAATATTTTGAGATTTTATATAAAATTTAAACAATCAATTTTTTTTCTTATACCCCTCAAAGCTATTATAGATATCTCGTAGTTAAAAGAAGATTCTTGTGAAACACAGTTATATAACAAACCAGTTCATAATATTTCCCATGATTTGGAGAGATGGCTCGAGGGTGCAAGATGTCTTTGTATTAGGCAGGTTCTGAAGAGAAACGAGATGTTATGTAAAATTTGGTCCAGACATGATTTTGGAGAACGCCAGGCATTAGGGAGAGTGAAGTGATAATATTTTACTCAGGATTTTAAAGTGCATTTGAGCAAAATTTCGAATAGATAACATTAATTTATTTTTTCGGAAAAAGTGAGGTTTCCGTGGGAGGAAGAAAGTATCTAAATTTTGTCTAGGTAAAGAAGTAACCGAAGTTTTGTATAGTCCTAAAGAGTAACTATGAAATATTTGGTTTAGATCGGTCAAAAAGCCTAGGTTTTTAAAGAGATCAGGTAGACATACATTTATGTTTTTATATATAGTTAATAAAAATTATATAAAAATACTATAATTTACAGCGTTTTAATTGTAATCAAATAATTAAGTAGTTTTAAAAATAATTTCAGTAGGCTGGGATCCTTAATAATAATTGCAGGAAGTAATTGGAAGACTAAAAATTAACAAAAAAATCTTATATATAAATTAATTAAATAATTAACGTAATTGATTTGGAAAATGGAATATCAAAACAGTAACCTGTCAAAATAAAACTGTCAAAAAATTCGCCTTTTTTCTGTTGTGGAAACCCAAGTTTAAAACAGTCAGGATTATTTATTTTATGTTTTACTCAAATTCATGATTCGGTGTCTACCCAGTCGTGATTAGAAGGTCTTTATTGTGCAAAGGCTTCTCACCCGAAGGATCGTGAGCAAACATCCGCAGTTCGCAGTCACCGCTAAGATTGAATCCTTACAAAATCTAGAGCTAAATTCATTAACCAATATTGACAGAGAAGGGCAAACGTCTTTGTGTTTAATGAATCAATGTTCTTAAGCTAATCCAATATTTATTAATCACTTTTAGTCTCCACATCCAGAAGATCTTGACTCCGGACATGTTCTTGAGGGTTTCCGGGGGTGATACATCACTCCGCTACTTTTTATTTACTGCAGTGGTAAGGAAAAAAAATATAAATTATATAATTATGTAATTCTTTATTGTATAAATTATATTCTTACGAATAAATATAAACATTGTTACATATTTGTTTATAACTGGCACATCAGAAGAATTAATTTGAGATCAACACAAGTTGCACGGTCATACACTGTTATTTAGTATAATATATGGCATTTATTGTATTTTTATTTTTCTTATCTGTCTCCTTTATCATTCTTTTTTTACTTTTAGGTTAAGGCTATTGTTGTTTAAATATATTTTTATTAATGGTACACTAAAATTCATTAAAGTTTCAACATTTGTAGCGTAGCATTCGAACCTTATGCAAATAGTGCATACGCATTTTTTTAAAATATTTAAAGAATACGTTCGTCTGTATTAAATATAAATTTAAGACAAAATTGATAATTACGTTATATATATTACTGTTTTTCATATCTTGTTTTATTTCTTTATTCATTTTTAATTTGATTTGTTTGCATTATTTATCTGATATTTTTTGTTGTTGCTTATTTCACCTTATAATAGTATGTACTAAAAAGTTATACATAAAAAGCCTTTGTATTGTAAATAAATACCATTTCGTTTACTGCACATAACAAATAGTTTTCGGACTGGTACAAATGTTGACGGAGAATTCCGTGTTGAATAATTGTTGGTTACTCTAAACCTGGGGTCTGTTATATCCGGACTGGAAATTAATTTTTAATTGCTTTTAAATGAGTTTATTATTATGGTTGATCTGCTTTAGCTTTTATATAGACTAGTACCAGTTAAGAGGATAACTTACAGCTTCAAGAGTATTATTTTATTTCAGCAGGAATAACAACAATAATAAACATAACACATAAGTAGTAAATAGGAAGAAATATTTGTTATCAGTTAAAGAAGTTTTGCAGAGAAAAAACAGGTTTTTGATAAAAAAAATCATTTCCATATCGACAATATATTAACTTTCTTGTGTACATTCGAGTATTATAAACGGTCTATTGGACAGGTGTTTCACATTGTGACTGACTTTGGAAAAACTATATATGTTTAGATTAATCCCAATTCCATTTAAACTCTTCTTCTGCTACAGTTCAAAACGGTCGGGCCAAGGTTTAAGATGTTGAGAACAAAAATGTACTATAATCATATCGGTAATATAGGCACATTAATTTTTATTTTCAAATTGCCGGATGTCGGACATTGTACAAATAGTTTGTGAACATAAAGTAACCAACTAAATACAAACTATTGAATAATTAAATTAGCAGTAACCTAGCGGCATAAACTAACAAACATATTTTGTGATGGAAACATTTTTTTATAATTTTACTATACTCCATATCTATACATGTACCTACCCTCTATGTAAAAATACAATTTTGTTTTATCCAGTGTTGATAAAAATCACCCTAGTACCAAAAATCAAATAAGCACACAGTCCACTAGTAACTCTCGAGGTGCTATCGAATTATTATCAGAAGCCTTGCTTTTTATTCACCAGATGTGAAACATACATTTTCTAGTGAATTTTTGGTTTGAGTCTCCGCTTAGGAACACGGAAGGCGAAAACGCTGGAAAATTGGTGCGATTCTTAGGTTTACAATAAAGTATTACATGTTTGGTTTGAAACTCCGCTAAAATCATAGAAATCTGCTTTAAGGATTTCTTTAGTGAGCAAATTGGAAGATATATTTAAGGTTGGACAACAGATGTATCTCTTAGCACTGTGAAATTTTAAGAGTTTATATTTATATCGGTTCTGAGAAAGGTTCTCAACTTATATAAAACCACTTGAAGATATACTTATTGACGTAATATATTAACAGCATAAGCTTCTTAGCTTACATAGAATTATTAGATGGCTAATTATATCGACATAAGTCTCAAACACTTACTTAATTGTTTAAGTCTTTTAGTATTCAAAATATAACAAAACAGATCTCAAGAGAAATTATTAGGTACGCGAGTAAAATATTAAATTTTAATGATATTGAAATTTTTTTATGAGAATTATAATTTTTATTTTAATAATTACTTTGATGTTATAATTTTGAACATATTTTATAAAATTACGAAAATTCTATTATAAATGATCTATTTATTTGTTCTCCATAAATATGACCAATTAAACTGCCGGTGTGTTGCTGTTTTGTTGGAAATAAGGTCTTATAAAACGTGTCTCACGCTAAAATTTATACTTTCTGTTCTAAACCAGGATACTCTTAGGGTCAAATAAGAAACAAACTCGTATCAGCACAGAAAATCATATTCTACGTACTGAGTATTAATGTAATTCACTAACTAACTGACGGACCATTTCCCGCCATTTCCCGCGGGGTTGGACAGAGAGAATAGAATGCCACACTATTCTGGTCTCATTCACATTCATACATCTTCTTACGCAAGCTCGTCGATTAACGAGGCTTCTAACACGACCATCTTCCAGTATCTGGTTTACCTGGTCTTGCCAAGTCTTTCGCAGACGTACTCTGTTTCTGGTACCATCAACACTTGCGTCATATATATTTCTTATTATTCTTCCCACATTAATCATAACCATCTAAACGATCCTTTGTTGAGCCTATTTACTACGCTCAGATCAGCTTTACATTTATTATTATTTCTACTAGTTTTTTCCTCGATTGACAAGTTCCCATTAGATGTTATTCCATTCAAAGTGATGTTCACTTTATTTCCTGCAGTCACCCTCCTTTCTCAACTTATCTATTTCTATCAAAATGATCTTCCCAAATACACAAACTCGTATGTTTGTTCCAAACAACAAGTATTTTGCACGCTGTCTTACTTTCGTCCTTCTCGAATACCATCATTTTTGACTTGCTAATAATATCATAAATCATAAATCACTTTCCTTGCATATATTATACATCCTACTAACTAGACTTTCTTATTTTTACAATTATCTATTAATACTGCATCATCGGTGGTATACAATAAACAGCATTCAATAAAATCATCAATTTTCCCTCCCATATTCATATATCTTACTTTTTTCACACAATTATCCATATATACTTGTAAATTGAATATGCATGGCGACGATTCATAACTGTTCTTGACATCCTATATAATATCATTCCATGCTTTTAATGATTTCATACTTTTTCTTTTATCCCCGTTCTTGCTCTTTCTATTAAAATTCTCGAGCTCGGTAGACTAATTTCCCTTTATTTTCCACATTCAATTTATCAACCTTTACTTTTGTAGAGAAGCATAATGACAGCTCTTCTCCAATCTAATGGAATTTGGATTTCATACAAATATTGATTAAAGAAAGTATGAAGCAACGTGACAACTAATGGTCCATCAGCCTTGATATTCTTGGAAGAAACGTTATGATACCGCACAGCTTAAACATTCTTCATTTACACTTACGCCAGGAAACTTTTCTGGGAATTCCTAATTTCTATTCTCTTCACTCTCATATATTTTTAAGAAATTTTCATTAACATTGATCTATTTACTGACTTTATAGCATTCATACTGTTTGCATCATCACATTAAGATTTGTTGACCGCCTTCCAGAAGAATTTTGGTAATATCCTGGAAATTCTGTGACTTTCACCCCTTTTTTTCTTTTAATTAATGTACTGTTTATAAAATACTTTTATCTTATACTGGAGAAAAAACTACTTGAAGTCATTAAATTTGGTCTGTTTAAGTAGTTAAAGTTTGATCATTGACATAACCATACTTAGATTGTGTCAGGCGTGCGTGGTGTCATTTTATATTTTATTGTTACTTAAAATTTTATCGTTGTCTAAAACGGGAATGTTATGTTTGGAGAATAAAGGAGTTGCATCATACTGAATTCGTATTTTTATTAATTATTTAATAGCTTATACTGTTACTGGAATGGGTTAATTCATTTGCTAGTTATTTCTTACCAATTTAATGCTCCAACGATGAAAAACTTAATCTTCTAAATAGTGATTCAGCTAAAGTCTTCTTCTATAGTTCTGTTTGTCAATTTTATAAAAACTAAGTGTCACTCGACGTTAGTCAATAAAATAAGGTTTATACACACCTTAGAGTAAAAGTCTACTGAAATGTGTCTAAATTTCTATCATTAGAAAACATGAAATCATTTAAGGATCAAGTTATATAGTTTCTATGTACCTATGTAAATATTACGCTAATATGTAGGTACATATGTACGCAATTTTTACTTAAAAAATGTAAATGTACCACCATAAACTTATAACATTGTCAATTATGAATGCAATTGTTGTAATTGTATGTATTATATTTGTGCGTATTTAATTTGTATAAAAAATGTGTTTTGATAATAAATCATATTTTAGACATCAATATCGAGAGTCATACACAACTAGATACATTCATTTCCATTTGAATGCTATGAGTCTTGATTCTACACCACTCAATCAGCGATTATAAATATTTTAATCATAGATATAAGTGGATGTAGCTACTTCTAGATTTTTTTTATTCATTATTCTAATACTTTAAAGTAATCTAATATAACATTATTGTTCAAATAAGATATTTTCCTAAAATATATACCTACATACACTGCCGTACCTTTGTGTCTCCGCCACTGGAATGATTTGATTGAAATTATCCACGCTTTACTAAACTACATCAAAGATCAGATCTTCTCAAAAGACGAATTCAGTGATTTCACGGATTCTTAACCCGGATAATACCACAGATCTAAATGATCCCGGAAGATGGCATACTTAAAATGTAAAGCATATTTTGATCGATACTCAGTTTTGTATTAAAATTATAAGAGATTTTTCTGTACTTATCAAAATTATTATAATAGATTATTATTAATATTATACAATGAACCGTTCATCGGTAAAAGTTATAATAATTTTTTAGTAGTTCATTTAAATGATACATTTTTATAAAACATCAAAATGCCATAAATCTACGACTGCTGCTAATATATTTTGCAGTTGACTGATGCGAGTGTTTCGTATTTTTTTTGTTCACTGCTGTAAATAATGAATTGTTCATGGAAAATAAATATAAAAGATTAGTTAATAATTTGATTTATTAAAATAATATAACTGCGTAATTTTTGTTTAATTTAAATATAGACTCTAAAATTATGACTGATGCTACCTATCTATTGATTTTATCTAAGATTCTTAAGTGTGTTATTATCTTTTTAACATAATTAAAAACGCACTTAAAATAATATAGTTGAAAAATTACAATATCTTCTGGGTACAGTTTTCTTGGCGTGTATATTTGATCTTTGTGGCCGACGTTTTGTATCCCATTGAAGGGTCTATGACGATGATGAATCCTGCAATAGGTTCCGAAACGTCGGCTAGAATAGTCGGTGTTGTGATTAAATACTAGCTTGCAGTAACGTGTCGAAATCGGGATGTGATGTGTTGTGTTTTGTGTGATATTGTGAATCTGTTGTAAATTTGTTGTGACATCAGCCTTGATAATAGACCCTGCAATGGGATCCGAAACGTTGGCCAGAAAGGTTAGATATACACGGCAGATTAGCCTAGAAAACTGTATACAGAATATTCTGAACGGCCGTGAAAACCTAAGAACATTTAAATTCCAATAATTCTTCTTAAACTCTTCATCTACCTGTGCTTTCTTTTACTGATTATTTTGTTCTCTAGGTTCCAATTCCACATTTGATTCTTTTCTCCACGTCCCTCGAGAATAATCTCTTACTTTTCTTGTTTCACTTCACCAAAAATATTTTTGATTTTGGAAGTATTTTCCGATTTGTTAGCGAGTAGTATTTTCCGAAGTAGGTATGGAAAGATTTATCAGTACCTACTCAAATATTTTATTATCTCTCTATCACATTTTATAATCGAATTATAGCATTTTTTTCTAATAAAATATGGGGTCACTTTTATTACCTACTGTTCATAATTATTGTTAAATATATTTAACTCACTTTTTAATGCCTAAATCAGCGTAAAATATTATGTTTCTCGTATGCATACTAGAAAAGTGTAATATATTTATATATTTTTATCCAAATATTCAATTTAAGGTCTTTAAAGTCTTAATCGATATGCGGTTGGGTAAGTGTTGTTCCAAAACATATCTAGTCAGCCTGATAGTGTCGACATGAATAACAGATTCACAATCACGTGTATTTTGATGTCGAAATGCTTACCCTTACTTCTTGACCTTGACTTAATCAATTTCTTTCCCAATTAAATTAAAACTCTCCTCTCTGTCAAAAGATTGTCCATCTACTAATAGACTTCTTTAATCTCCTAATTAATTCAGCTGTAATTCTTTTCACGGGAGAGAAAATCCCAACAAGTACCTTTTTATTATATTATGTATATGTGTATTGTTAAGACTTTTTAAATACATTAATAACATTAAGACATACTAATAATATGCTTAGTACTAGAAAACTACACACTGTATATATTAATTCCGTAACCGACGCCTACCCAAATATTTGATACTGACTTTAAGTGTATTTTCTGCAAAGCTTTACAGAATATGAGTTGAGAGTTCTGAAACTGTCGAGAAGTTGGACTCGGTTACAAAAAAATTAACCTTAAATAATACGGTATAATAATTTTCTGTTAGAAACAAGGCTGACGCGTTTTAAGACTGATTAGATAAATAAGTTTCGGTTTGAAACAGCCAGACTATATTTATGACAGCGGGTAGCTTGCCGAACATATTTAGTTGTACAACTGCCTCGCTGTCTTGTTGTGTAATCTTTGTAAATTCAAAATTTGACATCTGTGAAATGAACACGAAAATTGGAGAAGATTTTAAACTCCGTTTAGCTTAAATAAAGTACGAAGATAACGCCGGTTTGATTTTCAAAGAATTTTAAAGCTGATGTCGCTTGTCTTATTCGACGTCGATTAATTATCCTTCCATTGTAATAGTCCTCTCTGAGAGGGGCGATGTGGGGACGGAGGGGCGAAGGGGCGAAGGGGCGGGGGATGCTCCATCCGAACAGCTCGTTAAAAATTTAAGCAAGGCGTCAAACTGATTTTATTTCAGCTTTTATTATTTCTGTGTTACAATTCTAAAACTACAATTCTCCATGTCGCAGCTCTCCGCGATAAAATATTACAGCGTGACTTTATTTCATTTTTAATAATCATTACGAGGCGACAGTTAAAACGGTAATGTACGTAATATATTGTCTTTTCTCAAGACGTGAGTGTTCATTTATTATGATAAATTTGTCTGAACACTGTCCCGAAAATATTTTAAGAAATACTCTTCCGTTTAAATGAGGCAATACGTTTGGAATTATTATTCGCCTCGGAGGTCATTTTCGCTTTTAGTCGAAGCTGCATTTGCATAATGTAACTTTCACACACCATAGGCAAATAATTAATTCCAATGACTTGGCAAATTACAAAGAAAATTTTTTAGCGCTTGATGGATTGGCGGTAATAAAATATTCATTTTTAAATTGTAGCGAAAATTATTTCAAACGAATTAATTATGTATCACCTTTTAAAGAATAACCTATTTTCTCTGGCTGATTTAATTAGTAAAAAAGAGGGAAAACAATTAGCTACAGACTCGGAGGTATTTTGAATTCCACTTTTCGTTAACATCTTACTGCTTTTTGTAAAAAATCTTCAAAAATTAGACAGAAAAGATTGAGAAGAGAAACGTAATTGAAATCGAACATAACTTTCTTTTGTTAGTATTTGAATAATTTTGAATAAATTTTCAAGGATTTTTAATAGAAATAAACGTTTTTTTTAATAAAAAATCATTAAATTATATAATAACGTAGAATTTGGTTTGATAAAAAAAAATGCATTAACATCGTGTCCATTACCGTGTGTGACTGCCACCGTGTGTTACTCCCAAAACCGCAATACATTAGATACAATTTATCATGATATTGCATCATATTAAATGTGATACAATATTTTAAAGTTTCTCTTATTTACAAAGAGATTATTTTTCAAGTAAAAACTATCATATAATCATCACCTCTGTTGACATTACATTTTGAATCGTTCCCAGTTTTGGCTTTGGCTCTCTAAGGCAGACGTGTAGTCAAGGCCTCGTGTAGCTTAGGCCTTCTCAGGCTTCTGCACCCTATTGGTTTGGGGCTTGCTGCTGAACTGTTCGGTCTGTTCCTCCACATGGCCCGTAGACATTCAAGTCTTATTCTGTACAAACTTTTAGACTATACATTAATTAAAAATATATTATTATATATGCCTTAATAGGTCTTAATTAAACCAGACGATTCAATTCGAAAACGAGAATACAAGTAGACAAATTAAAATTAAAATTAAAAGTATTTCTTGTAATTATAAGTTATTCATTCAACATACGTACAAAGGAAATTAATAGTGAGCTCAAACAAGTAGAGCAGCGTCTCGGTTGTAGGTAAAAATGGCGATTTACGGCAATTACTGGAAGTCTAGCCGGGAGAGCGCCAGTGGCCACGTCTCATGCCCTACAGGTGACTTGTCAATGGCACTTTGGTTCATAATGCAACATGGAGTCGCCAGAGGTGGAGCCTCGCCATAAATTTTATTTTGATGATTTCAATTGTTAAATGAGTCCTTCCATGGAGGTAAATTTTTCCAATAAAATCTTAAGGAAAAAAAACCAATCATATCAAAAACTGCGCTGTCAAGTATTGCAACCTTGCTCAGATGTAATAAACATTATAAATTATTCAGTACAAATTAGAATAATTAGTATTTATCCATCATTTCAAAGCTTATCTAATTAATCAAATTTGAAAAAAATACAGTCATAATGAACCGGCTTAGGAATCCCAAAGTTTATATTAAAGGGCTTAATATCATATTCTTATTTTTATTTTTAAGGAAAACACGCTATTATTGTGAAATTGCAATTTTTCAGAATATAGGTCTGTGGTATTTATTGCAAACTCAATGTATTAATCACAAAGATATACAGATAAAATCAACTTATCCAAAAAAAAAATTTTTTGCTAGCTGGGTTCGAACCTGGATCATTTCCTATTCGAGGAAATGCATTAACTGATTACACTACACCAACATAGTAAGTTAACGACAAATTTTGAACTTATTATCTGTTACACTTTCAAATTGATACATCTGTCGTTCAATTATTTGGAAGCAATCTTTTTTATATTTATGGAATCTCAAACACCTTTAAGTAAAAACCGCCGGATAGGAAATGATCCACGTTCGAACCCAGCAAGCAAAAAAATTTTTTTTTTGATAAGTTGATTTTGTGATTAATACATTGAGTTTGCATTAAATGTCACAGACCTATATTCCATTTACGAAAAATTTTGTATTTGTTCCCACTTTTTGAATTAGAATTATTATTTAAAAAATTATAAAGCCTAAATATTTGCGTTTGTCTAAAATGTTTTTTAAAAGTTTTAAAATGCTTAATTTAATTTAAAATAGATTACGATTTTATATCTCTAGCCCGAGGCTGTAGGTAGAATTAAAATACTTAATAACGGAAAATGTAATAGTGATTTTTTAGTTTATCTCATTTAAATCAATTCTTACATTTATTTAGGCGTATCGATGGCATTCCACGTCTTTTGTCGTTTTGAAAAAAATAATTTGGAATATTCCGTGCTTTCAAAATGAGAACATATTCAAAAATTAAACTGATTATATCTTAACAAATCTTGAGCAATAAAAATAGATATAATAAAAATTATCAGTGAGTTAAATTTGAGTAAAAATGAATAAGTTGATACAATCTGTACAATGTATAATTAATATAAAACAAATTTGATGATTCCATAAAATATATTTATATTACGTTAGAGAGAAAAAAATTATCTATCGAATAAATATGAAGTAATATTTTTGATTGTTTTCTAACGTACACATATACAGATGGTATCATACATACATTAAAGTTTCCGTTGAATTTTCAACTTTATATGTGTTTAAGTCCCGATGGTAACTACAATATATCAATATATATCTTTTCAGATATATATATTTTTTCTGTGTATCTAAATGACTCTCTAATTTAGAGACGTGCTTGTAGTCTCGTGGTTACGATATTCACTTAGTGATGTAGTGGTCAGGGGTTCGACCCTCGTTCCAGAAGGCCATACTGTGTACGCAATTCTATTTTTTTTTAAATAATCATTTATTTTAATTATCAAATAACTATTGATATCATTAAAACCTACCAAAAAATATGATTTAATTGAAAATAAATAAATTATCAATTATAAAAATAATAGAAACGAGATGAAGTGGCGACAGATACCCAGCAGTGCACTGCGAGAATATTGGAACTGGGAATCAAAAAATAATTACAATTTTATTTTTGGCTAGTATGACCAAACATTTTTCCTGAATTTTTCAAAGATTTATTTTTGTTGTTTATACAACGCTTCTTTAGTATTATATATTTGTTAAATTTTCTTCTGTTCACTTTTAAAACCAAACTATTTAACTAAATAACTATGAAATACACTTGCCCAATGTAAATTTTTTACGCATATTAAATAATAATGCTACAAAAATAAATAAATAAATTACCATAAAGGATGAAAATGATTTGATTAAACCAATGTTTTATTAATATATATTTTTTAAATATATAATGCAAACACTTTGTAATTAATATTAATAAATAATAGCTAATTATCTTTGTTTTTAAAACCACTACAAGTCATTTATTTTATTTATAAAAGTCAAAGAGCATTTCTTCTTCTTCTTTTAAACAGGCAATCCACCCGTCAAGAGTGATTTGTGCCATTAAACAAGTTAAAACTTTATTTCATAGAAAGCATTACAACAATATTATAGAATAGGGAATGTTGCGTTACAAGTTAATACCATTGACGTTCAAGAAATTTGCTATTATATAGCTTAAATGTGGCGAGTTAAGGGAAAGTAGATAATACATGTTAACCGGGAGTTGAAAATTACCATTGACAAGATTATTGTTAAAAAAACCTGTGATCCGCAATGGACAGGCAAAAAAGACATGGTCAAGGGTTTACTCCTCGGCACCACACTCACACATTGGGGAGTTTATTATGTTCAATCTGAACAAATGTGAAGCCACCTGGCAATGCCCAATTCTCATTCTATAGATATTTGATACTGTTCTTTTAGAGACTTTCCTGTTGGAGAACCAAGGGGTGCGGGGAATAGATCTCTGGATTATTTTAAGCCGATTACCCTTGTGCTTGTTTGGATCTATCTATTGTGCAGACCAGATAGAATTCGTACGTTTTTTTTATCATATTACGTCTGCCATACATCGAGATATGGAATTGATGGGGAAAAACTCCGGAAAGAGTAGCCTTCTTGGCCAGTTTATCAGCACCTTCATTTCCCTAAATTCCCTTATGTGCAGGAATCCAAACGAATAATACCCGTTTATTGTTGCTGTACAAATCAAATAGGCATCTTCTGATGGAACAGATTATCTCATTGTCTAGCCAAACTTTCATATTAGCAGAGAGGGATTCAAGAGCTGCTTGCGAGTCGGAGAATATAACAGCCTTATTGACGTTTCAGAGAACGCATGTGTCCAAGGCATTTTAATTGCCCAACATTCTGCTGAGAAAACCGATGAATCCGCAGGAAGTCGAATCTTCACATTTATTCCTAATTGAGGTATGGAAACTGCCGCACCGCAATAGCCCTCAGGGGAAAGTTTAGAACCGTCGGTGTAGATGTGGAAATAGTTAAGCCATTTCGAATCAAGTACACTATTAAACAACTTGTTTACATGATTTTCATTTAGCTGGGTTGATTTGTTTAGTCCTGAGATTAGATCAATGTCAGGAGAGAAAAATATAGCACGAAAAGGGGTAGAATAGACTGGAAGAGTAGAATAGCGAAGTGAATCCGGATATTTTGTTTTTACATAGGAAAAGCTATGGCATAAGTTCGGGCGAGATTTCTTTAATAAGTATCTCCGTGAGTTTATCAAAGAGGTAAGGGCGGAAACCTTTTGAGAAAGTGGGTGGGAAATAAAATTGCACCTTTTTAGAAAGAATTTATCTGACAAATATTGTCGCCTAATAAGGAGAGGCATCTCTGCACATTCCATTTAGAGAGAATTGATTGGAGATTATTTCATAGCTCCCAAAATAAATCTCAAACATTTGGACTGGATCCTGTCAAGCTTGGATTGAAGGTAAGCTGGTAGAAGATCAAAAAAAAAACTAGTGTAGTCCAAATGGCTTCGTACCAGAGCTTGATATATGAGTTTTATGGTAGATGGATGAGAGCCCCACCATACTCCACAAACCGATCTTAAAATATTAATATTTTTTTTACATTTAGCTAGAACCATATCTATGTGGGATTTTCAGGAAAGTTTTCTATCCAAAATCATGCCTAAAAATGTAACTTAGTTTTTGACTGGGATACTCACGTTATCGATAGTCATTGACACGGGAGGGATTTTGTGTTTCCTTGTAAAGATAACAATATGAGATTTCAAAGACGACACTCAACTATTACACTTCAACCATTTGTTTAGGTAGTTAAGACCAGCAGATAGTCTGCTAATCGCAGAATCAATAATGCTGTCTAAAGTCATCCGCAAAGTTTAACACGTTACATATTTTTGATATCTTACTTATGAGGTCCGCAATGTACAAATTAAATAGTAAAGGACTCAAAACCGAGCCCTGGGAGAGGCCTTTTGAAATCACTCTCTTAATACTTGCTTCCGGGCCGTCTACAACAATAGATAGCTCAGCAAAAATATTGTGTATTAGTTGTGCGAGATGGCTTGGAATATCGAGGTTTTTCATTTTTTCCAGAAGCAGAGGTAGAAGTACATTATCATAGGCTGCATTCATATTTATAAATGCGGCCACTATAAGTTGTTTTTTTGCGAAAGATGCATGAATGTCCGTAATAAGAATACTTAGATTGTCCAGGCAGGAAAGAGATTTGCGAAAACCAAACTGAAACGGAGATAGAAGAGAATTGTGTTCTATATGCCATTTTAATCTATTTTTAAGCATTCGTTTCAGAATTTTCAGAAAACACGATGATGACAGGGCGATTGGGCGGTACGATTGTCCATGGTTTGGGTTTTTATAAGGTTTTAGAATGGGTATGATTTTTTGGGCTTTCCACTCCTGGGGGACTGTTCCTGAATTTAGGGATGAATTAAACATGCCCAATAAGTATTTATGAAACTCCGGTGGGGTTTTTTTGAGGAAAGAGTAAGATAGTTCATCAACACCTGGAGCGGAGTCAGATACAGTTTTTAGGGTTATCAATAATTCCTCCATGGAGAAGGGAGAATCCAGCCATGAAGGAGAGTGATTGAAAACTAACTTTGGAAATAATATTTCACTGTGATAGGGGTATAGGGTGGTGCTATTTTATTGACAAATTTTTCAATCCACAAAGAGTTCAATGGAGGCTGTTTAGGAGCGCATGAGGAAGCGCGAAATCTTTTAATCATGCACCATGTGTAGGAAATCAGGAGAGAGAGACGAGCAAAATTAATACCATCCATTTTTTTTTCTTTCATAATCTTGACTTCAAGTAATCAAGCTATGCTATTAGATCAAGCATTCAGCAAAGTATCAGTATGAATACTTTTGGCATTAAGAAAATTGTCTAGACTCATATCATTTCTATACTTACGCATCGCTTCCTTTCTCAATTCAATAGTCTGTGAACACTCCTCATCCCACTATGGTTAAACTTTACGGACAGCTGCATCCGCTGCTGAATACATTATGACCGATATTTCTGAAAAGAGCGTTTGAGGATCGAGCGAGGTTCCTAAGGCTGGGATGTTTTCAATGTTACTATTTATAATTTCACTATATTTTAACCGGTTAGCCTTTTTTAGATTATATTTATTGAACTTTTTAACAATAGATTTCATTGGATATAGAAGCACCGATAGAATAATTGTAAAATAATCACTCGAGTGGGGATCATGTAATATTGACCAGTTACATGAACTGAAAATATTTGCAGTACATATTTATACATCAACCGCACTAGGGTTCTGCGAGGGGGCATTAAATCTGGTAGGAGAATCGTCGTTTAGAATGCAGAGGTTACAGTCGTCGATAAAAGATATAATTTGGTTTCCAGATCTATCGAAAAAGCTACTTCCCCATGTAGGGGAATGAGCATTGAAGTCTCCAAGTATTAAAAATTACGTGGCATTAAAGCAATGATCGAGGACCAGAACTCAGGGACAAAAGAAGTATGAGGAGGCATATATACAGAAACAAAACCAATTCCGTTAATATCCGCGGTAACTATTTGAGTATTTGTTTGAGCTGGTAAGGGAATATTTGAGAAGGGAAGAGACGAATGAATTAGTAGCGCGGCGCCCGCTCTACCATCGTCTCTGTCGTATCGGAGAATGGAAAAACCAGCCATTGAAAAATCAATACCCGGTCTCAGCCATATCTCAGATATCGCAGCGATTTTTATAGAAAATGAATCAAGGATATTTACAATCTAATGTGTATTGGAGACAGCACTTCTGCTATTCCATTGCAGGATGTTTAGAGAGTGGGCACTAGAGTAGGTTTGATGCTGGTGAGTCATGGTTAAGATTTAGTAGAGGAAGAAAGTTGGCAACGTGGGATGGTATATTTTCGGAGCTAGATATTATAGAAAGCAAGATTTGAGTGACTAAGGTGATTAAGTATTATTGGGTTGATTTTCTTAATGAACTGGGAGTGAAGTTAAAGATCCTGATGAAGAGATGGCATACCCTATCGAAGGGTTTAAAGGCTGGCCATTAAAGTAGGATAGTAGGTCATCGTGAGATTTTTTTTCATAATATGAAGTTGACTTTTTTTCAACTTCGTTGATAGCCTTGTATTTATAAAACATATTATGAGGCTTGAATGCTGGGATTATCGGAATTGGCATCGGGATAGTAATAGGGGTTTTATTAGTTGCAACATCTGCAAAGCTTTTTGAAGATGTTGGATACAGTTTAGAAGCTTGAATATAGGACAGGTTTTGTGAAGCCGTGACTTTCTTGATCTTCCTCTGTCTTGGTAATTCGGGACAAACGTAGCTTACCGCCGAATGATTTCCTCAGCAATGAATACAAGTGTTATTAGCCTCTACTGAGCAGTTTTCACCTAGATGGGCTTCTGAGCATTTATAGCATCTTGGGGTTGAGCGACATTGCAGTTTCGTATGACCGTACCGACAACATCTGTAGCAAATAATTGTAGGGTAAAAATAGAGCTCGACAGGTAAGGAGTCGTAAAAAAGGTATACATATTTGGGGAGGGATTGACCTTCGAATGTCAGGACTACAGTTTGAGAGGGTTTCCATGATGGAGTGTCAGAGGATTTATCCTTATAGTTAAGTCTTCTTGTTTTCAGAAGCTTGCCAAACTGAGCTGGAACTGATACGTGTTTAATTATTTTCTCCTCACTTAACTTGGTAGAAATACCACGTACCAGACCCATTTTGGTAACTTTATATCGTTGAATATAGGCTTTTAAGTTGTTAATTACCAGAAATGAGGACTTGATAAATGGTCAGGTCAGGTAGTGAAGGTTATAGATATTTTGTTTCGACCCTCGGATTTAACACCTCCGGGAGCAATATTAAAAATTCTACTCTTGAGCAGGAGACTTCCCATTTTCATAGGATGAAGGGATCTAGTGGAATCTTTATCCTGGATCAGAACCAGGAAAGGGCCAAGGGAGTGTATTGGATAATCAATCGTAAGAATAATTATTGGGTCGTCAATCTGAATATTTGTCGTTGTTGGGTCTGGAGGTAACATATCTGGAGGGCAGGGTTCTTCTTCTTCCCGACGTCTTTTAATACTAATATCCAGTGGGTCCGCGGGCTTGGCTATATTAACCATAATAACTACGATCTAGTTCCGTAAGATGAGCATAGATAATATAACAATAATAGGCACAAATGAAAGAGCAAGTCGTGTACCCCGATACGAGCTTGTTTCTTATGCTATTAAAATAAAGAATAAAAATAATAATTGGAAACAAAAATATTATAAAATAAGAACGAAAACAGTCTCATCTGAGTGTTTTGCAGGTAGATCCGTGAAATGTCACCCCGCTTGGAATTGTAACAAACTGCGCGCGACTAGTATCACAGAAACACCAACACAACCGCACGCTTTGAATGTAACGATCGAACTCCAAAAAGCATTTAAGATGTTTAAATAATAAATAGTTTTTCAGAATGTTCTAATCATTTATTAGAAAATGACCACACTTTTGATAAAAAAATGTGTATTGTCTGTTTTACGTATAAACAATGTTGGTCTTAAATTGAATAATTTAGAATCATTAGAAATAAGTAAAACTAACAAAATATTAAAAATTACCAACTAAATTTAACTACTAGTTTTATCCTAAAAAAAATTGCAATTCAAATTTTTTTCAATAATATTGTATCATTACATCAATTTCCACATTTTTGACACGTGACCTTAGTTTTTTTTATCATTCTGATGAAGGAAAATATATTTTTCGAAACCGGTTAGTGAAGCTAATAAACTATTAATTATTATAAAAATGATTTTTATTTGTTTATACAAAATGCTTTCCTATTACTTTTGTATAGGTATTCATCAACTTTATCATATTTGAGCTACCAGAGCTATCCAGGTCCGAGACTGGTGACATAAAACTCTCAGTCATCTTGTTTGTATCTTGTTTTACTCTTTATATATCTTTTTTTGTATGCTATCTAATTGTATCTTGTTCTACTCTTTACATACTTTTTTTTTTTTGTTTTTTATACATTGAACATTGGACTTACTTTAAGTTTTATGTTGTAATTATATGTTATTTAATTGCATCTTGCTTTACTCTTTACATACATATTATATCTTGGAACACTACAAACGGACATGCAAATAACGTCATGAACACACTCAAATCCTGATTCGATAGTAATTTACTTGCTTTAAGCTCCAATAAAATCTATTACATTCCCTTTTCAATAAAAATTCTTAAAACACCGCCCCATATAAAAATTACTATCCATAACGACAACTGTAACAAAATTATTTGTAACCCCCCATGTACAAACTTAAGGCCAAAAAAAGAAATTAAATATCTCGGTGTAATTATTGATCAACATTTAAAATGGCACAGGCACATTAGCGAATTAGTGAAAAGAATAAGAAAATGTATTTATATAGTCATAAGATTAAGAAACATTTTAAGTATAAATAATTTTAAAAAGGTATATTTTGCTATTGTTCACTCACTACTCTAGTATGGAAAAATTGGGTGGAGAAGAGCATACAATAATATAATATTACGGTAAAAATAATGCAGAGAACAATCATCAAAGTAATATTTAAAAAAAGATCAACTTTTTAACACAAACACTTTTTGCAAAATTCCCAGTTCCCAAAATAGAAAACATTAACAAAAAAATCTCAAGTAATCAATTAGTTAAAGAAAATAACACCGTAGAATTTGAAAAAAGCACATCATTAAGGTTTAAAAATAACTTTAAAACCGTTAAATTTAACACCAAACACTATCAGCGAAATTTTATATATTTAGGGATAAAAAATTTCAATACACAAATGAAATAAATAAAAGATATAAAAGAGTTTAGAAATAAATTAAATGAACACTTCAAAAATACATAATTATAAAATGAACAATATTACAGAACATTTCAGAAGCACACAAATAGACAATAAATAAAATATTATATAAAATTATTATAGTATAACTCCCTCTCTAAGCGAAGTAAGCGAAAAAAAACATGTAATTTTAATAATGTAAAATACTTAATTCATGTTATAAAAAATTGTATAAATGTCAAATAAATAAAAAATAAATAAATCTTTTACATTGAATAATGCATTTAACTTTTATATATATATTTTTGTACATTGATCGTTGCACTACTACTATACCGAAAATACACTGCTATAATGAAGTAAAATACTACTTTTAAAATCAGCAATGTTATCTTTGTGGTTAAGATTCATATTTTTATTTATTATCTTTGTTTTATTAACCACTAAAATGAGTTTAAATACATCTACCGGTTTCGAAAAATACAATTTTCTTCTTCGAAACCGGTAGATGTATTTAAACTCATTTTAGTGGTTAATAAAACAAAGATAATAAATAAAAATATAAGTAAAATACTAGTGTAGCAAGCAGGGTACCCAAATATATTTCTTACTTTTCTGAAATGTTTGTCTGATTGTAATATAACACACTGTACTAAGAATCAAATACATAATTAATAATAATAATTGTTATTATTATTATTGTTATCTGTGTCCATTGTTTCTATTTGCCAACATATTTTCGAGTGACCATGTGTCGGTTTAGGTCGGACCATATACGTACTTCTACTGGAATTCGCTTATTCGTTAACATCTACATAATAATATTTAATTCATACTTCGCATTCATACTATGTAATTGTAAACACAAAAAGGTATACCTACACAATAGCAATACTACGCATGCGCGCTACACCAAAGTCTAAATAAACTTTTGACAATTTTTGCAATCGTTTTTAAATTAAACTCAATGTTTGTTTTAGATTCCATTTCAAGCTGATTTAAGCCGGTACTGTGATGTGGATTTATGAGATATCTATAAGGCTTAGTGCGATATATCAAGTAAGCTAAATGTCTTTCTTTCTTAACATGTTAATCGGATGACTAAATACGTATTGGATCAAGTCTTCGTGGAGATTCTCGGTAAATTTGAACGATATTTTACATTAATGTATAATATATTTTACGTATTTTAAATAAATATTAAACATTTTTAGTTTTTCTCTTATATCTAAGGTACACAATTCTCAAGGAGACTATTATTATTGATTGTAATTAAATATTAGGTAACTTATTATTTTTATTATTTGTCCGTATAATAAATAGTTATGTTCTTAATATTTATTATAATACTTTAATAAGATATTTGCATTTATAATTCAATTAACTAGGTTTTTAAATATTTGATAGATATTTTAGCTCACGGTATATTAATTTATTTTATAATATCACTGAGCAGATAGAAATACGTACATATTTTTAAAATTTTTAATTATTTAGTAACTTTGCTTTTAAACAATTTTTTATGAGTTTCACTAACTGTTTCGAAAAATACATTTTTCTTCGTTAAGATATTAAAAAAATATCTAAAACCATATTTCAAATTGTTTTAATGTTTTCAAATTCAATTTTTAAATAAATAAATTAAAAAGTAATAATTTAAAACGTTATTATATGTACTACTACTTACCTTCAATTCTTACGATTATGAAAGATGTGGAAATTTACTTAATGATCCAAAATTATTGAAAAATATTTTAGAACACGACTTAATAATTAATAACCATAATGTAATGTTTACGTTACATATTAAAAATATATTTTTTTAAATATAAATTGTAACATTAGTGTTTATAAACATAGGTAGGTATTTTTTTCCAGTTTGAATGAAGAGATTTAGTGGAAATTTTCGCGTGTCTGTCCCCGTCTGTATAACTCTAGGGAATTTCCTAACCCATTTCACTAAGGGTGGACAGATCTAGAGGTGTTTTACAAATTTGGGTCGTGTCTGCGGAGAAAAAATTGGATCCGCGGCCTGCAGATGCGAGGCTTTCTTCCGCCCTCACCCCCGGTCTGCGGGTGGAGAATTGTAATGGAAAACGGATGGAATGTAAAAGCTTTGTTTAGCTCATTACTAGAACGTAACGGGAGTATTGTGCGCTGAGTGTTGTGTGGGTGAGTGAGAACGTTTCCTTTAAATTGGGTGAAAACGAACCCTTGATAAAACGTTGCCAACTTATTTCAGCGAGCCTGAGAGCAACTCAATTAGAACATTATCTGAAACGGAATACCGCTTGTATCCGGAATGTATTTTGTTCTGAAATAAACCTAGTATTAAAAATAGTTACTGTTAGTTTATTTGCCAGTGTAACTGTGAACGCAATATCAAATTTCTGGGAAGCTCTTAAAATAATCGAGTTGATGCTTTTGTAGGTTTGCCTGTATCTATATACATATAATCAAACTATGACAGCTGTCGGCTATTAGTTCAATTTGAGCATTATGGAGCTTTCAGGTAGAATAACAGACTAATATAATTATGGTATTTTCAATGATTATAAAGAAGTAAGTAATGTATAGTTCATTAATATTCATTGATGAGTCAAGAGCTCGAAACTTTCATTGAGCAAGAAATTATTGTAGACTCAAAAATTGCGATGGGCTGGCCATGTTGAAACAATGTCAGATGACAGAACACATATATCATTACCGAGTGGATACCCCAGTGGAAGCGATCTAGAGCCGGGCCAAGAAAGAGGTTAGTTGACTGTGTGGAAGAGGACTGAAGCAAGATGAGAGGGTTAGGGAACTGAAGAAAAATGGTCAAGGATAGGAGTTGTTGGAGTGCAATTGTGAAGGAGGTCATATCCCATTTTGAGATGTAGCGCCAAGAAAGAAGAAGAAGAATCATTAAAAGTAAGCTAAATACTTTTCGGAGAAAACCAGGACTAACTTGGAAACTGACAAGATTTGAACCTCCAACGGGTTGGGAGCTTTGCGAGTGTCATATTGCTAGAACAAACGTATGTTTCGTATATACAATATATAAATTCGCCATACCTACTTCAAATAATTAAAATTCTTTTAAGTTTCTATAGTTACTTCATATCAGCGCACTGCTACTCTAAGATAAACTTTAATTTGTATATCGTTTCTACAAATGTCACTGACTATTACGCGTCTATATTTACTTACAAATATAGGTAAATAATAAAAATATAAATATTCATGCGATCGAAAAAAATTTACAATCCAAAAATATACATGCAATAATATTAAATGACAGACTAATAAACCAAATAAATTCTAAAAAATGGACTAACTTATACCAATGCAATAATGTCAACGAATGTTGCAACGTTTTTGAAGACACATTATCTAAACATATAAATGCCACTAAGCATACTCTATCTAAATGCAAATCCTCTAAATACAAACCAATAAAACTCCGGTCTAATCGTATCAACAAAACATAAAGAAATTCCAATTTAAAAAAATAAAAAATACCAAATAACGTGCAACATGTGCTGACATGTAAAAGTAAAGTATGTCCAGCTAAAATTTTCATTTTTGATTTTAAATAAAACGAAAAACTGCAATGTTATTCTCATATTTTATTTATACAAAATGGAGTTTAACGATGCTAATTTAACGTTTTATATACAATATCGTCTAAATACCGTCCACTTCTTTCAAGATACTCTTGCAAAACTCTTAAAATTGCGAACACGCGGGAACAAAGCGTTGGCAGCAACTTCACGGCGGATATTCTCTTGTATGCTTGAATTGTTCGAGGATTATTGCTATAAACTCTCGATTTAAGGTATTTCGACAAAAAAGGTCACATGGTGTAAGGTCCGGTGACCGAGGTGCCCAGGGTATGTCTCCGTACTTGCTGATTAATTTATTGGGAAAAATACCCCTCAGTTTCTCCATTAAAATTCTAGCTGTGTGTGGAGTACCCCCACCTCGCTGAAATTGTGTTCTAGTATTGATCCGGGAAACAGCTGCAGTTGCGGTACCAAAAACTTGTCGATCATTCGGCCATACACGTCGGCAGTGACGTATCTCGCTGGTTAAATAAATAAGGGCCAATTATCCCTCGGGTAAAAATTGCACACCACACTGTCGTTTTTGGACAATGCAAACGTTTTTGATGGCATTACCTTGGATTATCGGAGCACCAGTATCTCATGTTCTGTTTGTTAACATAGCCATCGATATGAAAATATGCTTTGTCAGTAAACAATATGTTTCCAAGCGTTCGTGCTATTCCAAAACGTTCCAGCACCGTTCTCGTTAAGGTTTCACGTAAAAAATAGTCATTTTCGTTGTGAAACTGAACGATTTGCAGTTTGTATGGGTGAAATTGTAGTTTCTTTTTTAAAATAAAGATCGACTTATTCAACACAAACACTTTTTTCAAAATTACCAGTTACTAAAATAAAATATCTCTATTATTCAATAAATCAAAGGAAATAACATTGTAAAACTTGAAACACGTATCCTTAAGATCTCAAAATAACTTCAAAAAAACCCAAAATGTAATACCAAACTCTACCATATTTAGACATAAAAAATTCAATAGCCTCCCTACAGAAATTAAGAACTAAGAGGATATAAAACAACTAAAAAATAAAGTAAACGAACGCTTCAAAAATACACAATTTGATAATAAATAATATTATAAATTATACTTGACTCTTTTAAAATTACTATAGTGTAAGTCCTTCTCCAAGCATAGGAGCTAGTCTATTTTTTGGAGAGGTATAGCAATATATAAAAAATATGGAACTTTAGTGTGTAATAGAATCAAGTAAATCATATATATATATATATATAATGGAGCATTCTGACATGTCGGAACTCGACAGAGTTCTAACGCAATCCAAAATGAATAACCTAAATAATTGTTTATAAAAACTTGACAATCACAAAAAAATCAAAATATAGATATATATGAGAACATATCGCACACCTAGATCAAAACTAAGACAACTCAAAAAACCAAGAATTTTTAGTTATTATTGTATTTGGATACTCTGTTATGTACGCAACTAACTTATAGTCCTCGAATAGTGCTATTTTAGTATAAATTTACCACATGTTATTTATTTTCATAACTTTAGTAACAAAAAAATGGAGAAAAATATATTACTTTTTGAGTTTGTCCTAGTTTTGATCTAGGTGTGCGATATGTGTATATTTGTTTGTTTTCTATACAATCCTATACCCTTTGACAGATTTTAACTAAGTTTACTACTACTGGCTACTCCCCGTTTGGCTACTCCCCGCATCTTCTTTCGGTATATATGTATATTGTATAAGAATCCATTTCAAATTGGTCTCAGTTGCACTCTAGGAGCCTGGTGATATTCACCTACCCCACCTCCACGTCACTTTACCTTCTCCCGCCTGGACCACATATTGCATACATCATTCCATTTTAGGGACTGTGCAAAACAATTGCATCCCTTCCCCTGGCCATCCCAACTCCTCCCAGATATAAAAGTGGATCATATTAAATGCCATCCTTAACAAATTTTGTATAGTTACTTTTTAAGATACAGGCACCCTCTCCACGATATAATTGTATATTATATTGAAAGCCATACAAATTTTGTCCAGTTGCACTCTAGGATACCGAAGACATAGTAGGATGCGGATATAGTCACCCCACCCAACTCCTTCGGATGACTTACCATCGCCTGCCTGGACTAAATTTTGCGTATATCGTTATTATTTAGGCCTGCGCAAAATATAGGCTCCTCTCCCCCTAATGGTAAATGATTGCTAAAGCTGAATCTCGATCAGATTTAGCAATCAGTTATGTATGTACAAGTACAGCGTTGATTACGATTTTTCATGTTGTAGTTTATAAAAAAAGTATGCACGCTGTTGTAAGTTGAAACTACCACTCGGAACACCCCTGCATAGAATTGTTAATTTTATCCCTTGTATACATAAAATTGTATTCAAACAACGTCTACATTTTATTTGTTGTGTATGGTTTATATGGCGTTCATTATTTTGTAGAAAATTAAAATGACTTACATTTTATACCTAATTTAATTCATTACAGTTAATAATATTGATATATTCCTGTATATTACGATCTTCGTATATTATGCTTTCATGTATCGTTTTATTTTGCTTTGCGATATGTTCAGGCATGCTGTGACAGCTCATGATTACCATAATATGTATATTATTAAATATTTGATTATCAATACACAATTCATACCCACTTTAGTATCTATCTGTAGGCTATAGCGGGTGGTCACATTGTAGTAGATGCTTATGATGAAGATTTTTATTGTAACCCATTTATTATGCACCTATCATGAATCTGTTAATATTCTCATTCACGTCGGTTCCTCGTGACGGTTCTCGGCATCCTGCAGACCTTAGGATTGCCACCAGAGAAGTGCATGTTGCCTTTTTTTCTTCCTTTCCTCTTCATCCTTCGACGTTCCCTTCTCGCAAGATACCAAAAAAATTGAAGGATTCGTCTCAGCAAATGCTCGAGAGTCTCGATCTCTAGTTCCTGCAGAATGGGGACATTCATTCGTCTATTCAATATAATATAATGCTCTGTGCGATATAAAATAAAAATATGAATAAACCTCTTAAAATGCATTTAGAAATCATATCTTTATAAATGCCGCTCTGTTAAAAAGTCGCGAATAAAGTACGGAACCATATTTCCGTAACATTCCGAAATATTAACATAATGATGTTGAATATAATCCCTCGGTTGTAGAATTTAGCACCGAAAGGGGCAAAAAATTTGGAGCCGATAAAATCGTACTTCATAAGAGAATATTCCGTACGGAATGATCGCGTGCTACGCTACAAAAGTACGCGAGCGGTGAAATATTCTCCTAAGTACACACGCCCGCTACGTCAGCGGCAGGGGGACAGAGCGGAGAGGAGATAATGTATGTAATGCCTAAGTGGGGAGGTTCTCGGATTTTCCCGTTGCCGACTCGATTTACATCTCGTTATAGCGTGCGTTCCCGGTAGCGGGTAGCTACGTCGCGGCGCCCGACCTACCAGGAGCATATGCCGCGCCGGGTGTCTCCGCGGATCAGGTATAAAACGGAAAATGTGCGCGAGACAAATGTTTGCTCGCGGAAGAGAAATGTTCTCATCGGTATCTCGGAGTTCTCGGAGTCGCGCCGCGGCAGGGGGCGCGGGGCGGGACGCGGCTGAGAGCGTATCAACCCCTACGCGCTTACTTTAATTCTCAAAACGATTATTTGCTCGAGTTCCCGACTGTGGCGTCAAAATATAAAGTTCATAAAGCTTTCAAACTCACTCATATTCGGAGCGCGTACAACTTTATAATGATGACAATTGTTTTTTTACATTATCCGTCTTCTTCCTTCGACTGAGCGATCGTCCGTTCAGTGCAAAGCTATGCTAACGATAAAAGGAACTATGGTTAGATGCTATGGGCACTCCATCTTATTTTAAGGAATACAAGCATGGACACTGCATGGATAAACTGGATGGATAAACTGGATGGATAAAGTTAGGAATGAAGATGTTATGACTCGTTGAATAAAGAAAAATAAGTATTTAAAGCAATAAAAATCTGAAAACATGTAATGAGACATTTAGAGAAGTACGAGACTTGCACCTCAAAATAATAATAACGTGTTTATTCCAGCGCGATCGGGCTTCTGCAATGCCTGATTCATGGTACAAGTAATACATTGTAAAGTTACACAGTAGTACTTCCTCAGATAACTAAATTCATGTAGGAAATTTTTATTCTACAATGGTGACAACCGATCTATATGCCTGCCCGCCCGCGCAGCGGGAAGGCAGAGCGCTGCGGTCAGACGTCGGTCGGGACCCGACCGAGTGAGGCAGCGGTTATGTTTCCCACTCGGTCGCGGCGAGAATATTTTAAATCTGTAGAAAGAGTGTTGACGCAAGTTGAATACTCCGTGTGCATTACGTCTTTCCAATAAACTTTTTTTTTAATTTTTTTTATTTAATTTAATTTTAGCGAAATACATTGCGAAAAATACATTGGCAAAATAAATTCAATTTTAATATATGGTTACATACATCATATGGTTGCATACATACAGACCAGCTCTTGTGCTTGGAGAGGGAGTTACACTACAACAATTTTAACCTTACATGTTCTGTTCATTGTCCATTTGTGTGCTTCTGAAGTATTCTGTAATACTGTTTATTGTCCAATTATGTGTTTTTGAAGTGTTTATTTAGTTTCTTTTTAAACTCTTTTATATCCTTTATTTCTTTAATTTGTGTAGGGAGGCTATTGAAATTTTTTATCCCTAAATATATAGAATTTTGCTGATAGTGTTTGGTGTTACATTTAGGGATTTTAAAGTTATTTTTAAACCTTAATGATGTGCTTGTTTCAAATTTTCTAGTGTTATTTTCTTTAATTAGTTGATTAATTGAGGTTTTTTTGTAAATGTTTTCTATTTTGGGAACTGGGAATTTTGCAAAAAGTGTTTGTGTTGAAAAAGTTGATCTTTTTTTTAATATCACTTTAATAATTGTTCTCTGTATTATTTTTACTGAGTTCATTATATTATTGTATGCTCCTCCCCACCCAATTATTCCATACTGGAGTAGTGAGTGAACAATAGCAAAATATACCTTTTTTAAATTATTTATACTTAGAATGTTCCTTAATCTTATGAATATATAAATTCGTTAATGTGACTGTGCCATTTTAAATTTTGATCAATAATTACACCGAGATATTTGATTTCTTTTTTTGGGCTTAAGTTTGTACACGAGTCGTTACAGGTAATTTTGTTACAGTTGTCGTTATGAATAGTAATTTTTATATGGGGCGGTGTTTTAAGACTTTTTATTGAAAAGGGAATATAATAGGTTTTTTCAGAGTTTGAAGAAAGTAAATTACTATCGAACCAGGATTCATGACGTTATTTGCATGTTCGTTTGTAGTGTTCCAGTCTGGACCGTCAACAGATGCAGTGTCGGCGTATATAATTTTCCGGTAATTTAGTTGAAAATGTCATTGACATAAATTATAAAAAGAAGTGGGCCCAAAACTGTCCCTTGTGGTATACCAAATTCACTGATTAGGGGTTGGCTTAGAGTTTCGTTAATTTTTACGTTTTGTGGTCTTTCGTGAAGATAGCTTTGAATCCAGCTTAGTGCTTTGTCATCTATACCGACGGATTTTAATTTTAATATTAGTTTGTTGTGGGAGATACTGTCGAAGGCTTTTCTCAAATCCACGAAAATTCCAATACATTTAAGAGATTTGTCTAGAGATTCCTGGATGATATTAGATAGTTTACCTATTGCGTCTTGTGTACTTTTGTTTTCCATGAACCCAAACTGGTTTTCATCAATTACTTTGTTTATTTTGATAAATTGAGACAATCTTTTTTTAATATTTTTTTCTAGGATGTACTGTAATATACCTTTCCCGCTCTGGCCAACTAATTACTTAGGGATTTCGCCGACTTGGGAACAGATTGCATTTCGACGCCGAGCTGTCAACACATGTGTTTATTTTAACAGTCGAGAGCAACGCCGTGCGTAACATCGAGGACCACAAAAAAGAAGCGGTGTTCTTCAGCATCCGGAAGAGCAGTAAGATCTCCGTTCTTAACTACTAAAGTGCGAGTCAAGTGGAGGTGAAAATTGTTGTTTAACCCAGGATTTAGATCAAGGTATGCCAGATCCAACTGCGATTATTTTCTTTTTGAATCCAAATCGCGTTGCGTCAACTAAACCATAATTTTAATCGATACAGTTCACGGGATCTTATCCCACAGAATCCGTTACATAGAGATATGATTGTTTCTAAGCCAGTAAGCGGACATATATATATGGCGACACGATGGGTTTACTACCATCGATCCTGGCAGAAGGTTAATTCCTGCCAGGGTTTTCGTTTCCTCGGGATGGGCACGTGGCTCGAAATGGGACTATTGTCTTGCTGGACAGAGGATTTTGGTCCTGCACGGCAAGACCCTGATGTTTCTGGATGGGAGAGGATGTGGCCCTATCAACCCCTATTTAGGGCGGAACCATACTATGGACGCTGTACCCTGATGTCACTGCTGTGATCGGAGACTGGCGCACTGAGTTCTGTATCTCGGTGCGGCCTTGGAGAATGAAGATACAATCATGCAATATGGAACGGAAGAGTATTTGGTCTGTAAATATTGTGGTCCACGGTTTTTTTTTGTTTAAGCTACCGTGAATGTAAAGAATGAAATATGAAATTGGTTATAACTTCATAGTTGTTGCTAAGTAAAGTTCAATGTATACAATTTTGTTCATTTGACAATCAATTTATTATTCACGATGAATAAACCACCTTTATCATTTTGTTATTTAAAATTACGAATGCAGATTTGGGAGATCGTTGGTAAGGTAAGGTAAGGTGAGGTAAGGTAAGGAGTTCTAATAGGTTTGACTCGGTGGAAGCCACATCTTATTTTTGCCACTTAACTAGCCGGTGGAGGTATGGAGCCCCGGCTTCATAGCACACATCATTATAGTAACAAAATAATTATGAAAAAATATAAATAAATATTATTAAAAAAAAAGCAAAAATGATGAAGAAGTTCAGACATATATGATATATAAATAAATTATAGTAAATAAAGTGATAATAGCCAACGTCCGTTGAACGGATAAGGCACAAGAAGAAGAAGAAGAATAAACGAAAAGAACAGTTTTTTGAAACGCTGTAATTGATGTAATAAAATACTACCCACGCATCAGGCTTACGAACTAGTTTGCTATGGCAATTGTTGAATTATAAATGTAGCTCCGATTGTATTATTAATGTATAGAATTGTTTTCAGTAATATTTGTAACGTTCCGCTCCGCCAGGCTCAAATGTGTGTAGCTAGAACGCTAAATTAATTTTGTTATTTCAGCTTCTGTACGAACAACAATAATTGGCCGGCATACAATCCGCGTTTTTGGTCGGAAAAAATGTATTTTGTTACTTTTTGGTTGATTTGGTTTCATTAAAAAACTTTCCTCATATTGTGTTTCACCCACCCTGTAGGCGGTACATATTTATGAGAAGATTGCGGGTGCGCGGGCAAAATTCAAGTGGTAACTTTTCAAATTATAAATTGAATTTTGTGAAAATGAAGTCATTCAGATCCGAGAATACACGCTGGCGGGGGTTGACAAGGGCGGCTGAATTTATTAAACATTCATCTTGCTCGCGATGATCGATATCGCTGTGTTTAACATTCCTCAAGTAATGTGGCTCTTGTAAACACGTACAAATTATATTACATGATATTTTAATGTCTTCTAAATTTTACTTTACTGTGTTCGTACAGTTTATTTACCATGATAGAGTGTAAAAGCACACTACGAAACTGCCAATTTAATGAATAAATTATAGGACTTCCATATGAAACAGTGTATTATTAGTAATGCAAAACCGGGTATGGTTCATATTGCTCCGTGAATATGAGAGGCAATTAAGAGTTAGATAAGTACTTTCAATAGGCGGCCGAAGCAGTAGGAATATTCTAGGCTGTTCCTCATCAGCGCGAATCCTGAATAACAATGGGGCGTCCATAAATTTACAGTTAGCGACATCGATGCTGATTATTATAAAACAATATAATAAGAAACTCGCAGATAGCTCGACAGTCACCTAAAATACAAAGATTAGTGTCACTGCGGTCAGAAAATTCTTTGGAACTGGAAAACAAATGATGGTATTATATAACGCACGGTATGTGATTATATTATGTTGATAGCTTCCAAGTTATTTTTAACATAATGTTACAAATATATACTTAGATTCAATTATATTGATATTAATTTAGAGCTGTGTATAGTTTTATGCGGTAATCAGTAGTCACACACCACATCATCAGAGCTGATGTGATATGTGACTGTTGGTGTTGTGACTAATTGGGACACCCAGCGTATTTATTTCTTTATACTCTGTTTATAAATTCTTTTAGCTATTCACCTTATTTTCTCATTTGTTGTTTCATCTTGTTGCATTGTGGTCTTTATCATTCTTTTCCTTGTTATTGGGATGTTACGGCCGGCAGTGGTGCTCTTATGACTGATCAGTTTGTTGTTAATTTTGTTTTGTCTCATTTTCGACTCAAATATAAAATGGTGGCCCACATCCAGGAAGTGTTTTCATGGATGGCCGAGTTTGCATGCCCATTTATGCTCGTCAACTCTGTTGGAAATTTATGAGCACTGCTTATTCGAAACATTATTTATATCTGCCCAATGTTGTACACGGCAAATAAACCCAGAGAACTTTTGATAGAAGATATATATGAGCACATCGAGAGAGAAAATGATATGGAATTTATATTATAGTTGTATCTTTAAAATTTAAGCATGAAACATTGCTTCAATTAAATTCTTTAAAGTCAGTTATAGTTAAGTCAGTTAGTTAAATAACATAAGTTCTATATATACTTAAAAAAAATTGTTGTGAAATAGTTATATTTATGTATTATAATAATACCGAGATAGGGATTATAAAAGGAAGACATAATTAAATATTGATTTTAAGCCATTTGTTTAGTCTGCTAAATAAAAATTAAAAATGTAAATCTTATGTTTCATTAAAATAAAACAATTTATATAATATGATCACCCACTGTAAGTAATAGTGACTTGAAATATATGGCGTAATTATTGTTACATAGTTTATTGTTGATGTTTGTAGCGTTAACTTTGTGGTTGGATATAATTTAAAATATTTAACTTTGTTTAAACCAATGTATTGTTTTTACGTCAACCCTTACGCCAGTCTTGATGAAGATACGTTAGTATCGAAACCAGTTGACTTAAAAACAACACAGTAGTTTAAACAAAGTTAAATATAAATATATTTGTAAAATAGTCAAATTGAGAAAATTATGCAGTAAAATAAAACTGTCCGAAATCGCTATAGTATAGGCAGCACGAACCGGGCACTAATTGTAAGGAGTTAATGCGCGGGCGACGCGCGACGGGCCGACACATGTCTGCGTTTGGGAATTCCTGGCATTGCGCCTGACATCGGGCGGAAGGGTGGGGTCGGGGAGGGGATGTGATAATAATAACGCCGTGAAAGTTTATGCTCTCGAAGTAAAGTATGCTAAAGAAAAGATTGCGCCTGGGGCGTGAAGTTGGGGGCTAAATCATAACGTTTTAATGTGAAATAATAAATATACCTAGTATAATATAACTCTCTCGCTGTGCTTGCTTCCGAGGAGTACTACGAGAAGGTAACTACGCTTACTATTTCAACTTACAACGCGCTGATTAAGGTCTTTTGCGTCACGTCCCAGACATAATACTTTCTTTATCGTACAGCACACACAATCTCAACAATATTTAGACTCCCTTAGACCCCTATATTCGTAGACTTTAAAATTAAAATTTCACTATTATACTTTCCGTGTATAATTATTATTATTCCTTAAATTAAGAGAAGCGATACATTTTTGTAGCAATTATTACTAAATTATGCTACGATAAATGTAGTAGTCTACCGAAATGAGTTAGTAACAGTATCACCAAACAATACAAGGAATTGGATTATTTTATTTAGTATTCAATTTTTTTATTTTTCAGGTCAATTCAAGTCAGTTAGGACCACTTCACATATCTGATGTATTTGGTCGTAACAGGTTTTTCGTGGATGTTCTGAATTAAGTGGTGCCATCAATACTTTTATCGAATATCTTTCTTACTCTCTCTCGTCACTCATTCGTTCCAGCTGATTGAACCATCTACGCGACTCTTCTTCAAAAGATTTATACACGTAAAGCTAAATTAGACAAAACAGATTCAGTCAGCAATAATAGTAATACGTGAATATAAATATATAATAAAACTACGAATTTTTAATACAATATATAATAAAAGATTTTTATCAGCGCTACTAGAAACTTCAAAATATCAACTCATTTCGTTACGCCCAAAGAATTACTCGCGTAATAGGCGGATAGTATTAGAATAGGCAACCGTCCGCTTGCCGATTATCTAATGTAGATTCTTGGTATTTTTTTGATAAACAACCGATATTCAGCAGGCGTGTGCAGTCAGTACATTGGAATCAACTGTAAAATAAATATATCCAAATTAAATATATGTCTGATATAATATTACGATATATTAAAATCTGAATAATTTGATAATAACTATGATTAGAATATTACGAGCAACATACTTTATCTATATTTATTTAGCAGACATTTTAGTGAGATACTACACGCTACTGATATTCAGAATATAAGGTCTAATATAACAAGTTTTATATATTTATTACACTGAACAAACGCTTCATGGCCGTTGTGCAGTTAATGATATGCTGGACGATACTTATCACTCGCTGACTCGACCAACGGATCATAACTAATGGAACTATAGATGCAAGCTGACGCCAAATCAATGTAGAACAATGAAAAAAATCATTTTAAAGTACAAGGTTGATTTATCAAAATTTAAGGCGTAGCTCGGGCTGTATGTGAGATGGCGCCGTTCTTATGAAACCACCAGACCCAATCGACCCAATTTGATCACCATGAAGTATTTACAGCATCGCCTCTTGCATACTGAAATAAATAGAGTCCGATGATTCCGCTGGCCCGCGTGGCGCACCAAACAGTAATGCGTGGGTGTAAAGATCGTTGGTGTATCAAATGAGGATTTTTAGTGCCCCAACAATGGTTGTTTTGTTTATTAATAAAACCGCCAAGTCTAAATGAGCTTCGTCGCTCATGATGTTTTTCCGATCGGGTCTGTGTTTATTTGAATGACTTCAACACGCTGTTGAGCGTTAAATGTTTCATAATAAATTGTTATCAACTGCCAAGTGCAAACTGACAAATATCTGCCAAACAAAATCGGTCTGTAACATAATATTCACTTGTATTTTTTGATCAAATAATTAACAACGTAAGGATAACGATAAAGTTCACTAACTGAGTCTTGCCTATTCTACGTTTGACTAGTGAGGACATCGGACCAATAAAGTTTCCTGGAGAATTACTAAATTCTTTTCAAGAACTGTCGTAAAATATCTTTCAACGAACGTTAAATTTTCTGGACAAAGTTCGAAGGAAAAATTAATATTATAATTAATAACGGCGTTTGGCGCTTTACGTGAAAAGTTTAAATAATTTAATACGGTATAAAAATGCTACCTTCCATACGCGCCAGATGTTTTCTAGGTATTAAGAATCTACTTGTATAATATTACATTTGTAGAATGTCTCAGAAGAATATAACAAATGGAGCCTCTCGAGACTTCTCTTCAACAAACATTTTAACAATTTAATCAATTTCGAAGCATCAAAAATATAATTCGTCGCTTAATAAAAGATTAAATTCATTACAAAATGCTTCTTTTTCATAAAATTCCTAATTTGATTAATTTATATAAATTTGAAGTCTTTAATGTTCTTAAATTACAATATTCATAGAAGAGTATGCCTTCAGTCGGTTTGAAATTAATTAAATGTAAAGAGTAGAATAAATTAGTAAAAACATTTCGTTTTTCACATTTTGTTACAGTCGATATAATATGGCCTCTTTAAGCTTTCAGCCAATTAGAGCCGTCGCTTAAACTCCCAATTAAAAGGTTTTTGGATCCTTGTAAATAGGCCGTTATTGCGTCCGAGAACCTTTTTCAGGGAACTAACGTATTTGAATTATATAATGTTATTAAACCTCTCGCATGCGTCGTGTAATTAAAGGAAGCTGTAAAGATACACTCGATTTTATAAATATTATTTTTAAATATTGTATATTTCCATAACAAGTGGCAACTCGGGAGTTTGCCTCTTTTCTTAAAGGAATGTGAAGCATGCTTTGTTAGCAGCGTGAGGTATATTACAAAATTTTTAAATAAAAGTATAATCGACAAAAATAAAAAAATGCCTTTGTTAAATTTTAAACCAATAATCGACCGTAAATAATAAATTTAAAGAAGCACTTTAAAAGTGTATGAATACTTATATCACAAGTGTATGAATACTTATATCACAAGTGAATGAATACTTATATCCAAGGAAACTGAAGCAGAAAGGTTCCAGTAAGGCGATTAAAATATCGAGAAAATGATAATTAGAATTTTAATTATTCATGGAGTGAGATGCTAGAAATTTTCTTTAAAACGTACATTTTGGATCTTTATATTATAATATTTTTATGAAGACTCGAGATCTGTTGCTTCGTTAATAATTTACTCCGCTAAATGGGCTCTACTCGGAAGCTGCGTGGCCTGAATATTTTATTAAACTTGATTTTTTGGAATATGTTTTACATCTCGGAAAGTTGGCGCCCGCTCACTTGTCAGCAGCCTTCATTTTAATTCAGGCTATTATTCTCTTTTTAAATCTAATTTAGCTTAATATCCTTGTTACAAAGTTTCAACCGCGATGGGAATTTAATTATTTTTAATTTGGCAAACAGATCCTTCAAATGAAATATGAAAGCGAGAAATACGTCCATTATTTTAAATAAAAGGTCTGCGATTAATACATCCGGCTACTGTTTCCTTGTAGTACGTATTTATGATGAATACATTCCTATACGGCGCTCATATTTTATTTTTACTGTTAACCTACACTTTTTTTCCTATGACCTTCGAATTTTCCACATATCATTTCATTTGCATTCAGTGTTTGACCATTTTGATCAAGCTATGTCTTCCGTGTTGTACCATTTAAACTAATATACATATCTGCCTATAGTTTCATAACTTGTGCTCCTTGTTGGATGAAATTGATTTGAATATTGACTTTACTCACGAAAGCAGCTAGTAAAAGATAAAATAATATGAAATATTATTGAATACTAATTAAATGTATTAATTATAAAGATATACATATAACCTGGAATTTTTTTTCAATCCGGGGAAGGCATCACCAACTATGCTACAGCGAAAGTATTTTTGAACTTATATGTTACACTTTTTCAAATTAATACATCTATCGTTCCATTATTTGAAAGCCATCTTCATTGTTTTTACGGAATCTCAAATACAACAATTCATTTTTATCAATTTTTATTATTTCTTCACAGAGCTATGTTCTGAATAATTACAATTTCACAATACGAATGTTTTCTCATTAATAATGAAATATTATTGATTTTAAATTAAGTCTTCAGATGGTGCGTGGTAATTGAAATTTTAACATTAAACATTTTAACATTAAAGTTACTTTATTTCATCACTTTAAAAACCAAGTAATTCAATCTAATTCCATATTCTAACTATTCATCTGTTTGAAAGACCGTTTAGTAAAACGTTCAATGCATTATCCCCATTTCCAGTTGGCATTAACAAATTGATTCGAGTTTCCATGGCAATCAAATAACTGAGAACCTGCGACTGGAGACATTCGACGAAGATACAATTTTTGTATGAAATAAGTCTTTATAAAGAATACATAATATTATTAAACAATTTTAGCTACATCGATCATGAAAAAATATATATATCTGTGGTTGGCGGGTAAATTTATTTGATGTCATGATTTGACGAAAATGGGATACTGATATCGCCTAATGTAAAAATAGCTATTCGTTTTTAGATATATTAATCGTGTTTTATTTATAAGATTTCAAGTCATGAAAAGCTTACGGCGTAAAATATTTAAAATCAATTTAAATGCATAAAAATATTATTAAAAATCTTTAATTTTATACAATTGAAGAGATTTTAACAAAATCAGAAAATTAAACAGAAAAACTATCAATAAACTATTAAATTATACAATTTTTTAAATTGCTTATTTATCTATTGGTCTGTGATATTTATGTAATTTTTCGCCCATTATCTCAATTTCAAAAAAGCGGTGATTTTGATAAACATTAATGTCATTAGTTACGTTATAGGTTTAGGTTATCACAACTTAATTGGTTGAAGCTCTATATCGGTATAGAAAGTTCCGGTGATGAACTAATTTATTTTTTCGCAATACTGTGGATGTTTATTATTCTAAATATGAATTAAATTATTATTATTCATTTATATCAGAAGTTATGCACTAGAATAATCTTTTATAAAACAATAACTCAAATAAAACCTTTGTTCTAATATAAAACTGATAAATTGAAAATTGTTTTTAATAATTAAGATAATATCGATGAATGAAAGCGACCATAACATTTGTTTTAAGGACGTCCGCGAAAGACTTGGCATGACTAGGTAAACTAGATACTGGAAGATGGTTCTGATAGAAGTCACAATAACCGGCGAGCTTGTATGAGAAGATGTATGAATGTGGACGAGGCGAGAATTGTGTCAGAGCAGAAGAGAGTGGCGCTCTATCTTCTCTGCCCACACAAGTAAGTAAGGAAATGTGTTTTCAGTGTGCCAGAAAAAAATCTAAGTACGGAAAGTTCATACATATACATAAATACAATGTTCGATTATGGGTCCAAAGCAAAGGATTTCAAGATCAATCGTTATTTAAAAAATTATCAACATATTAAAATTAGTATGTTTATAAATTGATAAATTTGCATGACATTATTTCATTTTTGAAGGTTTAAAAATGATTAAAATTTAAAAAAGAGCTTTTTATAATTATATTGCATTTACTCACATGCTTTTTTATGGCTTCAATTACTATATTTTGTATTAAAAATATAATAATTTCTTAGTAAATAATATATATTTTACTGTCTTTTTGCGTTAATTATTATAAATAATATTCAGTTTATTAGTTTTATATTAGTACAGGAAGTAGATTTTATCTTAGGTCATGTTTTATGTATCGGGTGTATAACTTTTGATATATATGAATAATAAAAAGCCACATTTTTGATACATTACATTATTTATCAGTTCTTCCAAGAAAAACATTTTTCACTGATTATATTATATATATAGTTTGGTCTTCCCAAGCATCGTCCTCTCATATTGGCTTTACAATATTACTCGGAGTATCATATTTTGCTATTAATTTCCAAATTCTTATTTTTAATACAAATTAAATGTATTAATTAGAAATATATACAGAAAAAATCAATTTTATTGAAAAAATATTGTTGTTGCTACCTTTAAATCAATTTGAAATGTCGGTGTAGCATAATCGGTTAATGTATTTCCCCGGGTAGGAAAAGATCTAGATTCGAATCCCGGTAGCAACAGCAATATTTATTCGATAAAATGATTTTATATTTCTATGAATGATTTCTAATTAATACGTTTAATTTGTATTCAGAATATCTCAGACCAATGTTCTGAAAATATGCAACATCACAATAGAAATGTGTTATCTTTAAAAATAAAAACATTTTTTTATTTTTTGCTTGATATTTCAAATATATATATTTTCACTACGGTTCTGGCCATTGATTTTAGTCTATAGTGCTACAGCTGATAGCGAAGCTACATATGTAATATACATTACGTATGTAATATAGATGTGATGTTAATTGTTTACGACATTTCTTTGTGTACCTTCAATATTCGGAAAAATACAAACTGTTCAGATTCCTGAACGTAAATGTGGGCAAAGTGAGCATCTCTCGGGGGAGATGGGGGTAATGCTTCGCTGGGGACTTCAAACACTTTCTTTTCTATGTTTTTTCTCCCCATACAATCGACAACACCGGCTTTGTTCTTTTTACGGAAACGCTAGACTCAAATCTGAAGAGAAAGTCTACCTCGGAACAGACTATTGAAAGGAATGTGAACTGAAGCATACCCATACTTTTGAGACTGGAAAATATGAATTTCCAATAAAGTTGTCGCCGTATGATAAGAACGCTTCGTAAAACAAAAACATTAATATTCTAGTCCAATGATTCAACTTTTTTTACTCAAATTAACATTCAATAAAAAGTGTGAATCCACTGATATACTGATGTAGTATTTTCTATTATTTATTTAATCACATTTGAGAATAATAGTATAATGCATATTTATAGAAAAATAAAATCAAGAACATTTTAGTTTATTTAATAATACTAGGTTTAAATTTGTATTATCGTGCTCAAAAATCAACACATCATTTGCACAACACATTTTTTTATTGTATTGTATCATTGTACTTATATCAGATTAATAAAAATATATATTTAAAAATAATATTTGATACCCAGAAAAATAGCATTTTTCTGCAAGTATTTAGTTAAATACTGGTAATATTTATGATAATAAGGCGGGCAGAGAGCGGCACCTGCAGCTCGGGTGCCGATGTTCTAGGCGGTACCGATATTCTCGATGTGCACGAGCGCGTTCAGGTGCACCGTGGACAGATGGACAGGAAAGCTGAGCCACCGACAGCCAGCCTCTAAACCGCCATACCACGACGTATACCCGCCATACCATACGGAGACAAGGGGGCTCTGCCCCTATCACTCTTTAACCCATTTAAAGTTACGCCCGACAGCCAGTGCGATTCTCTCTTGTACGCTCGGCCAGTTCAGCAGCTCACATTGTGCACCGTTTCTTTTCGAATAGTGTTCATTTAGTATTGTGACAAACTATCTTTGTAATTTTGATCATTCATCTATTTAAGAATAAGCGACGAAGCAGAACCGAGCAGACGGCAACTACATATGCGTCAACCATAATTCACTAAAATAGCAACATTTCCGATGGTGTTAGTAGTGCTCCTGGAAACACGCAACTTCTTATTTCGCAATCTCACATATTCAGCGAGGTAGGTTGTGCAGCCTGGATACCAGAGAGGAATTAGTAGAAGGAAACCGCAAAGAGTCCCACCATATCCCGGAAATGAAAATTGTGCACTCCCACTTCGATTCCACCCATCAAAGCAACGCGTGTAATAATTAGCAGAATTTTCAAAGCTTCAAGGATATATTATAATGTTAAGTTTGACTTATTATATTCCGGCAGTTATTTAACAAATATTTTGTAGCTTTATTTCATTTTTACTTTTTTTCTTATTTATTATATGGCATAATTAACAAACACATCTTCATTACATTTAATCATTTACTGATATAGGTTGACTCCGCAACAAGCTTTTTTGTTATTGTTAAACATTGGATCATCTAGGCGTGCGGCGGTATCCCATTCTTTCAACCATTGGCTACATGTATTTGGAGACAGATGAAATATACATATAGCTCGATTGTTTTTTTGACATATGCATGGTTTTAGCGTTTATAAAAGCAATTTTTTTTCTGGCTTAAATCATTTGATTTTAAACTCTTTTTTTTCTTTCTTTCTCACAAATCACTCTTGAAGGGTGGATTGCCTATTTAAAAAAAGAAAAAATTTTAAACTCAAACATATTTTTTTCATTCGTAACAAAATTCATTCGTATGGTATTAATTTGACGTTGGATTCATCTTCATATTGATTCCACAGGGCAACCAGAGAGAAGCTATGGAAGTTACGCATTCCCCAAAGGGGAGGATAAACGCTACATTTATTTGTTTGGGTCGCAGAAATCTGCCACTGTCCGGCAGAAATTCACCCTGTCCTGATTGCAAGCAGATACGAGGGAGAGCCAGTAGAATACTCCGCTAGGTCTCCCTAACCACCGCTATTCCCGACATCATCCATTCCAGCAACCCCCAACGGGAGACCCATACTCCTATAAATTCTCGGAAAAGTCCGAGATTGCTTTAATTTCTTAAAAGGTCATCATTCCGGGGGTCCGATGATCTATTCCTTCCAATCCTGCAATCATGATCTTACATGCATCATTTATAAACATACAATCCTAAAGAATGTGCCGAGCATGCAGAGCAGACGACTTAGTAAAAAAATATAGTTTGATAAGGATTAGGTCTGAGATATATAATATGTACTTTTTCTTCGCTTAGGTTAGTCCTTTTGTCTAGTTTGTGAGATCACATGACTGCCTATGCATTCCCAAGGGATAAGTATGATGTATACTCATTAGTGATACGATTCCACACTCACATAAGAGATATGTATTCAGTCATATGCGCAGCACCCTTAATCGTTGTACATTGTACAATCTGTGGCGGTTTTACACCTCTGTCAGGTTTCCCGTCTCGACCGCCGACCGGTGTGGAGCTCTAGCGTCGCACTGCATGGTAACCATTTGAATTTATCTTCATGTAAAGTTACGCGCATAACTTACACGAATTTTTAACTATGACTTATAAACTTATACTGCATACATTGTGATCAAAGTGTAACAAACAGTAAGAACCTTATTTGAATATTAAAATTCCGTGCGACATTTCGTAGCATTTTAAAATCTAATATCCCCACCAAACGTTTTTAAATGCTTTCATAGTATGTGTATGCATATGTGTATACTTTTAAATTCTTTAAACGGGTGGCCACTTCAGAATACTATGGAAATACTGAACTCGTTTGATAGAATGAACGTTTCGAAATACATTTAGTTATCCGAAGTCTGATATAGTTATCCTAATTGCTTGAAAATATAATAATTTTAATAAATTGAAGCGTAGGTACCTACTTGTAGCGCATTAAGTACTGTAGAGGTATATCGCCTCCACAATTAGAAAAGCACTGCTAACAGACCCTGAACGCACCTTACCTGGGTGTGAAATTAGGCTCTCGTCAGCTGCAAAAATACGCCGGTACCAATCGGATAACATGTGCCAATAATATATGCTGGCACCCGACGAAAAGCTTTCTCCCGCGGCTACCTTCCCGTCAAGGTCTTTGGCAAACGCTCCTCGGTATAGACTTTTTCTTCGCATATTTTTTAACTATATATGTGCAAGCACCAATAAACTACTGTCAACTGTAAGTAGTTTATATTGTTCAACCTGCTATGGCCACATACACTCACATCTACAAACACTCACACACTCTCCGCGACCATATTAAAAGAGAACACCTAAGCGCTGGGTGAAATATATGGGTGTACCAAGCTCTCATACACGTAACTTTTCGATTCTTGCAACATGTATACCGTTCCATACTTATAATAATCGCATTATCACACATATCCTCAAAGAGGGATCCCAATAGAACCTTACAAATTAAAAGAAACAAAATATTGGCGGGCTTAGTAGATTACTCGTAATAATAATAAACACACACAATGCTAATGCAGACTAACAAACTGCACCCTATAAGTTGCGGCAATGGTTGTAGAAGACATCAGCAGCCTGCATGAACAGACTCAAAGGAGCGCAGTAAGGCAGCGAGTTCAAATAGCTCGGAGTGGAACTCTCTTGAGACGGGAGGTAGAATGGTATATAGAATGGTGGATGGAAGAATCCGGACTATTAGTGATGTTCTACGTTCTCTTTATTAAACGGATTTGAAAAAATCCGAGTTGAGTGTCGAGACCAAACTGACTATTTTTAAAACCGTGTACAAGCCTATATCGATAGTCACCAAATTGAAAGAATGGGATGAAAGATCCAAGCTGCCATTAGTAGTAGCAGAAGTAACATTATAAGACCATGTGAGAAGGACCTAAATAAGGGAGACCCTAACTCTACATATAGAAAGATCTCAATAAAGATGGCTCTTAAGTCTTACGAATTCAGTCATCCTAGATTAAGATGGAATAAACAGCAACGAAGGTTGCATGGAGACAGATAATATGTAAAATAATAGTGGCTTGTCAATACTTTGGTTCCCCGATCCTTCAAAGATAAAGCAATGATGATGATGATGATGACAATCACAAAATATTGAATAAATATTTTTAAGAAATCGTATAAAACTATTAAACCCGATAAATTGAACAAATTAATTTATTGTATGCACCTTTTTATTATCTTCAAATTAATAATACCTGCTGAAAGTATTACACCATAATAAGATGTGGAGAAAATACGATAAAATAGTACCTACCAAAGTTATAAATTATGCAAATGTGAAAGATTATTTATTAAAAATTGAAATTTTTTGCCATGTGATGGTTTTAGTTGTACCCGATGCGATTATATCTCTGAGGGATATTTTACATTTTATTTTAGCGTACCTCTGGTCAATAATTGCGCCGTATGTTAGGTTAGGTTAGGTTAATACCAAGGTTCCCAAATAAATTAGCATTTTTATTGTGTAGAGAGAAATGAAAATTATAAAAGGTAATTTAAAAGATTTTTTGTTTTTTCCAAGACGCAAATAAATTCGTTAAATAATGTGTTCCACTCACGGATAAGAAAACACGCTATCTGTTATTGTCCCTTTCGCCCTCCAGACGGAATTACATTTGTCCCATCAACCCGGCCGGATCCGGCTGAGGGCGGCCGGGCGGCCGGGCGGCCGCGCACTCGCCCGCCGAACACACGACCTTCCCGCCAAGTCTTTTCACGTTAAATAAATTCTTCAATCCAAGGGGGCGGATGTTCGCAACCATTGTCGGAAATTCGAGTGGTCGCTTAATTTAAGGTGAAATGAAAAGGTTCCGGTTCCGAGGATTCGGCATTTTTCAGTTTAAATCCGCTTTCGAGTTTACCGAGCGGATGTCCCTTTGTAAGCCTTCGCTCGGCCCGTGACGAGTGGAGCCTTCCGAGCCCCCGCCCTCGCCCCCGCCGCCACCCCCGCCCGCGCGGCGCTAACAGGTAATGCGGACTTTTTATGCAACGTCGCACGATGTAAAGTAATTGCTTTATAATGAAGGAACAAAGAAATGAGAATGTCTGTAAGGAGAGCGCGGGTAAAGGGAACTGCTTTGTTTTAAGATTATTTGACGATTTTCAGTTGTTCAATAGCTCGTTAATAGATTTCATAATATAAAATATCACAATAGCTCAATAAATAATAATCTCATATTAATAATATTATTAAGGGGTATATTCTGATAAGAACATATCTTAATAACATTGCGTATACGGGTACTATGAATGTGAAAAATGATAAACATTTTTATTATTTTACATAAAACATTAAGTTACTTACCTATATATCATTCTTCATTCGACATCTTTATAAATTCCAGGAACCTACCCTAGTATCGAAACTACCATCCTGAAGCACCGACTGCGGTGGACAGATCACTGTGTGCTTTTGGATGACACGCGGCTTCCCAAACATGTTACGTTTGCGCAACAATCTCAAGGCAAAAGAAGAGTGGGTGAACCGAGGAAAAGATTCAAAGATACCACGAATACTAGAAAACCGCGACCCTGGGCCGAGGACAACGGCGTCAAAAAGTACATTGTGCAGTTACCGAAAATCGGAGAAAGGGGAAAGAAAAAGAGAAAGATCCATCACTCAAAACCCCCCTGCCTGACGAATACATGTGCACAATTGGACTTCATAACCACACTCGGACTCACGATCGTTCACCATGGCAGATGTCATCCTCGTAACGAGGGACTGCCGAAAAAGAAGATATTCCAGGAAAAAAAAATTGTAATACACTACCGATCCACAGGAAAACATACCTTATCGAATATATCAACTTTACGTTAAACGGCTATAATAAATACTTTCCTTGCTCATTAAAATAAACTTTGTACTGCGCACATGTTGAGTTATTTTGTAACTATTATAGTTTCTAGAGGTGCAGTCTCTCTCATTATCAGGTGGCAAGTAATCTAGTTGTGATAAAATAACTCAACGTGTGTATAGTACAAAGTTTAGTTTATTGAAAAAAAAAAAAAAATCTGTTGCACCATAAAGTAGTTTCCATGTCAATTTATGATTTTCCTTGCTAATCGCTTAATGACAAATATGTAAAAACGTGTAGAAATGTCAAAATAATATTTATATTTGCTGCTTTAAAGTTAAATTATCTTAAAAGATTTTAAAACTATTAAAAACATGTTAAAGAATAAGAACGCAATATTTTGCAACAAACAAAATACGATATAAATATCGACCTTTATTCAATTTTGATATTTTAATTAAAATACAGTTTTAATTTTAATTAAATCTATAAACCGCAACTAAAAATATTTAAATTAAACCTCATACGTAAAATGTGACTATCTATTTGCCGGAAAGGTCATCCCTTAAACTTGTCCGTTTCGTTGAATGGATAAAGTAAGTTGTAGAACTTGTAAAATATGCGCACACCCAAAAAAGGTTATGCACATTATAGGTACGCAATCGGACGGTCTAGAGTTATAGATTACATATTTATATTTTATAGGGATTACTTAACTACGCGAGAACAATAGAAATACATTTGTAGCGACCATAATTCAAATCTACCGCCATCTCAGTCGGCATCGACGCTAGCGACAGCGCTGCCGGCTGCTGCCACAATTCTGGCTCAATTCACCGCCAGAGAGTCTCTCCAGTTTCAGCGTTTCACGATGGTGGTCTTGCCGGCTCGCCTTAGCCGAGCAAGACCATCAATTCATTTCATTTCATAATTTCTTACATCTTCATTCACTGTATTCATTTCTATCTGTCTTCATTGTTGTTATCATTTGTCACAATAAACCTCAACACGCGCCAATCACATGTATTTCATTTAACCACCGTCCTAACCCCCAAACATTTATTTTTGTTAAAATTTCGTAATAATTGAAGATGGTGGCTTCATATTTTTTGCGGATAGTAGACGAAGTAAGGGTGTTTTGATGGGTATAATAGGTATTAAGAATCCTTATAAGTACATGACAATTGTTTCAAAAAACTAAAAGGAACTAAAATTACTGTGTTATCTCGCTCACTTAATATTTTAGATATACAAGAGATTCTGAATATTATATTTTTATTCTCTTAATTATTAATAAATGTAAGTTGGCATGTTCTTCCGTGTAGCAGTCTATATTTTCATTTTGAAAGTTACTAAAACACATGCATTACTAGGTCATCTGCAACAGGTTTACACACCATATTAACTTATACGTAATAATTTAAATAAGATGATAACTGATGATCATTTCATATCATTTAATCCCTAAAAAACTATATAAAAACATTTGAATCGCCCTATTGCTTATCATGTTAAGGTATTAAAATCAATAATTGATTTTGGTGCATTTCTGAAAAATATTTAATGAAGTTTTTACAATGATAATTGCTATTTAGTTTTTTCAAATTCTTTCCATAAATTTGTCACTTAAAATAAACGCAGCATGCAATAGAAAAACTTACTGAAAATAGTATTTATAAGTATAAATAAACAATATGTTTCACAATATATATAAAAGTGTTAATTGATAATAAATATAAACTTGAATCTGACATATTTAAAAAATCTATATTAGGAACATCTAGGGCTTATTTTAAAATAGTAATTAATTAATTTTAAAATAGTAAAACTTATTTTATTATAAATGTTAGCCTTTTTATTTATATTTTAAGACTAAGAAATAATTTTCTATAAATTTATATAATTTTACATTTATTATTAAAACTAAACTGAACATTCCTGAAAATATTTATTTCAGAATTCCCAACACTACGAAAATTAACACTTAAATTAATGTGTGTAAAATATTACTTTATTTAATGTTGCGAGTATCAATTTATGATTAATTATTATTATACACTTCTCACCTCTTTTCACACTTCAAAAGGTTTTTTTATGCAAATTGACTTACGTACGTACAGACATGAGTAAATTGATATTTAGAGTTAACTAAATTCTTTTAAATAAATCATATAGTACAAGTCTGTTTATTATTTATTAGAACAGCTAGAATTATTATTAATATTAATATATCAGTACAATATATATGTGATATGGTGTGTCTTAAATATATATATGAGATATAATATTCAAAAATATGGTTGAATTATGTGGGAAATAATTCAATTAATTTTAAGATTAATGGACGCAAAACTTGAAATATGTGAATAATTAGGAATCAGTACATCGAGTTGACGAAGGTACCACAAATTTGAATAGAAAATAAGATAAAGTGTCTAAAGAGGGGTTAAGTTAAAACGAATACCTTTTCATTGTACTCGTTTTATAAGCGACCGAGTCGAAATCGCAGACAGAGAGATTCAGGAGATGGAGGACAGCGGATGACGTAATACGGAAGTGAGGCTTCACCGAATATGACGTCAACTGTCAGGCGCCAGCCTTTAATCAGAATTATTGACATTCCTAATTAAACATGACGACCTTTGTGAGAATTGAATTTACAAAGGTGTTTTTTCTCCTTTTTTATAACAGCTGAAGGCTTAATTACTTAATCCTAAACTTGTATTGTTAAGTCTGTATAAGTTAGAATTTAATTAGCTCTATGTATTTAATATTTTTTCTATTCCTACGTGTCTTAAAAAAAACATATGTATATAATAAGTAGTACCTATTTTCAGTTTATTTTTTCTTCAAACTTTCAATGATATTCTGCTAATCTGACGTATATATTTAACATTTTTGACTAACGTTTCGAATCCCACCACTGGGTCCATGATGATGATGGAGCCTGCAATAGGATCCAAAACGTCTTCCAGAGAGTTCAGATTATTAGAATAAACGAATATTCGATGCAAAATAATAAAATTAGTATTATAAAAATTTTGGAAAGTGAGAAATAAACCTTGTCATATTTGATGGTTCCTAGGCTAGTGATTTTAAAATACATCACAGTGCGTAGTTTTGTAATACGGTGATGTGACCGCGTCGTACTGCGGGTAGAAACGATCATCGATCCACGCGAATATCAACCGAACGTAGGTAATATAGCTTCGCTTTTAAATTGAACCTTGATACATGATTTACCTGAGTTTGGTTTATTCGATAAAACTCGTAGTAAATTTACAATCTAAACAGATGGGAGAAGCAACCTAAATAATTATTAATTAGTATTGTAAAACCTTGCCACGAAACAAAGTTGGAAACCTCTACAGCCGGACGGGTAATTAGTTAACGCAACAAAATAATCGGTAATAGTATATATCATTTACAGATGGCACAATTAATAAGGATTATAAAACACTTCCTTCATTTTTTTTAATAATTGGTACTATAAAGTCGTATTTTTGATAATTATAAGATAATTCTAAAGGATGACGCAACACAAATATGAACAATTAATCTCGAACTAAACCATAAGTTTAAAGGAATAACAAGGTTATAAAATAATTCTAGTAACATTTTTATTTAAAACATAAATAGTCTCGCTTTCCCATAATTGAAACACAATGGAAAATAAAACGAAAACGTAAATAGAAAGGTACATTCAATTAAAATTACTTGTAATTTTAATTTTAGTATAAATTATATCCTAAAGAAGAGACTATTGGCCCCGAAACATGTTAAGTTATCAACAAAGTTTATTCTTATTATTAATTGTTAAAAAATGATGTTTTGTTCTTGTGATCATTTCCATAAATTTTTACTCAGATTCCTTTCTGCCAACACTCCGACACCCAATAATCACCTCCTGGGGTGGTATTTTATTAAAACAGTAACAAATCTACTAAACGTGAGAGTTATAACTTACTAAAATAATAAAGTACTAGGTATACATAAAAAACTTTTTGGTGATATAGAACAAAATATATAAGTGAATATTAAGTAGGAAATATTTCAAAGGTATAGGATCCCGGTCTTCCAGAATATTCACTGTGCCTTTTTCAGCAAATAATACCGTTATTGAGAAAGAAATAATATTTCAAAAATAGTATTTCGATATTGTATTAGACATAATATGTCGCTTTACCCTTTCATCCCCACAGAGCCCGCACACCCTCGCCTCGGCCGGCGCTGAAGCGGTTCATCGGAAGCTCAGTATTCACGGGCCGCGTCACCCACAAACCGTTCCCAAACTTTTCAATATAAATAATGCTATCAACATCATATCGATCGGGACAAAAAAGTATCGATACACTTTAAACAATATGTACAATAATTAGCAAATTCAAATATGTGATCGGAAAATGATCTTAAGGAACTTATGTGACAACGTATATATCACGTATGTTTTGGTTTTGTCTTGTAATTTTATTTAGGTAAGTGTTCTACATACATGGGCCACCCGAGTATTATGTCCGTCAAAGGCATTCCTCGCATCTTAATTCGGGAGATGAGATGCAGAGATGAGGGCGATACTGCTAAGAAGGGTGATGAGGACTTTTTGAAGGCTTTCAGAAATAATATAGGTACTTGTTAAAATGTGTATTACCAAAAGCTGGTAATATATAGCATATAGCATACATATAATATGTAGCAAGGTGTCATATTTTTAGTGATGAACTACCCGTTATCGTGACTAAGAGTGATTGATTTTCAATTTTAACGATGATTGGTAAATACAATTTAACTGTTGAAGTTTTTGTTTTTAGAATACCAGTGATTGCTTGCAGAATTACAAATATCAGTTAAAAATTGTTTACAATCCAATACAACAGTTACAATCCAAGTTACAATCACATTTAAAATAATGGTTAAGCTCATCACTAAAATATATATAATCGTCAGGATAGGACGTCATGTTCGCACACCACCGGCTTGCTCAGAGGTTTGCATGATGTGCGTGGGCTTTAAGTTACAGAATTCAACACAATCTCTTGCCTTTCACTTCAGACAGCATTATCAGGGAAAAATAAAAAGATTATTACAAATTTTATCTCTAAGTTTAGTACAAGAAACAAGAAAAATAAAATATCAAAGAATATAAATCATTAAACATTACACCATAAATTGTGATTTAATGAAAGAGTTGATCTCGGCAATTTTGCTACATAAAATAATAAAGTTTATCATTTATTCCAAAACTAAATGAACATAAATTGTTACCTGACGGTCTGTCAGATCAGGTATAAAACAAAAATAACTTGTCAAATAGATTGGTTAACGAGTTTTCAATAAAATAAAGAAACAAACATGCTACAATGAAAAAATATTTGTTTTAAATGAGAATATTAGAAGAAAGATTAATGCTACATAAAATGAAATCATAGGCTTTAAGTTCTTTGTACACAATAAAAATGCATTTTTACAACCAGTATTTGCGTAGTCATTGTCCATTTCTGCAGAGATTCACAGTCTTCATCAATTTGGTCAGTCAAAGGTACATGTTAAAACTTGTCACTCCTCTTACCGCACGTCAGAAAAACTGGATTATCTGACATTTGATTGACCTTGAATCGCTTGCGCCACCTTTGGATGAAAAAATTCATCTCGTCGAGTACTGTCAGTGGCAGATTAACTCGTCCCCCTCATCCACTGTATGGGAGAAATCCTTCCTGCCGCATTCCGTGTATTTTGGCATGACTCCTCCATCGTCATATCCACGACATGAGTTGTGACAAAAGGCAACAACAACTTTCCTTTCACAAAATTTTAAAGTGAAAATAACTGGGCACGATATGGGTCAGTAAATGATTGAATCACTGATGAAAATAATTTAGTATAGAAAGAATTTTGTGAGTAATAAAGGAAAAAAATAAAGAAAGGTCTAAGTAGACAAAGATATAAGTAGAGAAAAAATTTACATAGAGAAAAAGACTAAGCAGAGGAAGAGATGCGACGATCCTGAAATTTCACATATAATTAGTCAATAGTTTGGTTCAAATATGATGCAGGACAACACAGATGTTAAAATATTATATTGTTCTTACCCTTCCTCACATATAAAGTCACATTATAGCCGATTTAAGGATCGGCTTCGTCCCGTCCCTTATCCATGATAGCTGTCACATGAAAAAACGTTGCCCGAAATCTTCTCCCCGCGTGGGCTGTGCTGCCAATATGAGAATGTTAATTCTGACTTATTTCGCACGCGGTAGGTACCAGATTATAAACTTATATATATATAAGTTTACATGATTAATCCAGGTACCCAAAAAAAAGTCCATTTCATAATATTATCATACTTTTGTATAACATAATATTATCATACTCCTATGTATGATGCACGATTCGCTGATAAATAAAGTGTCACTTAGGTTTAATTATATGGAATAAATGAATGAGGAGAGAATGTAAATAACATGTAAATATTGTATAATAAATATATACCTACATATATATAATGTGTATATTGATTGCATCAGAAGTACAGGACGTCTGCAGAAGACTTTTACTGTGAAAGGTAAACCATATACTGAAAGATGGTTCTGTTAGAAGCCTCAATAATCGACGATGAGAGATGATGAAAGTGATGCCAGGTTGCCGTTTTTTTAATGTTACCTGATACAGCCATGATATAGGTTACAGTAAAATATATCCTCATCATCCCCCGGCGAGAAATTTTAGAATTGTTTATATAAATTTGTGGACGACGCCAGAGTTTAATTTCATCAGGTTAGAATGGTGTGGTGTTCTATTCTCAACCCCCACGGGGAAGCGTTGTAATTGTAAGCTACTTTTATTTCGCTAGATACGATAAGTACAGCTTAGATAGTTTATATAAAATCTATATTCGCACAAAGATATGACCCTCATCTATTTTACGTACCACTCAGTTGGCAGACCGGCCGACTTCCTACAGATTTGTAAATAATAAATGTTTCGGATTTCAATCTCTGAAGACTTGAAAATTTTAAAAGCAATTTGGGCCAGACCTCTGTGATATACCGTACTCGGAGATTGTACGCGCTACAAGCCGTGAAGGGTATTTTCCTACTGCGGCGTGAAGGACAAGTGGCGGCGCACGAATTCTCTGGGCGAAATAGACTGTAAAGATAAAATGTGCTTCAATCACAGCGTACTCGTATAAAGATTTAAGTTTTTAACGGATACAGGTTTAACAAAAAAAAATCGATGGTGTCATCTAAATTGAATACTTAGGATTGATAGCGAAGTCAATTCGTTCGACATTTGCATTACGTTTAAAAGCATTAAAATTCTTATGAAATTGTATTTTAATGTCATTACAAATATTTTCTTTGAATGGAATTTGTATCTAATCGGAATTTATCAACCGAGGCAAGACTAGTGATACCTAGACAATGGAGTCGTGGTACCGACACTGATGCATGGAAGTAAGGTCTGCAGCAGGCAGAAGAGAAACGAAAATAGATTGAATGCAGTGAAAATGAGATCGCTTGGGCGTATATGCGGCAAATCAATTTATGACATTTACTCAAAGAATGAAGAAATGATATAAAGCTGATCTGAATAAAGTAAGTAAGATTAAGGATTACTTAGGAGGTTTGGTCATATGGAACGGATGACTAAGGAGAGAATAGTAGAATGGTAAGAACGATATATGTTGATGGCACTAGAAATAGTAGACGTCTGGAAGGTTTGGCACGACCAGGTAAACCAGATATTCTTAGAAGCCTCAACAATTGTCGAGCTTGTATGAGAAGATGTATGAATATGGAAGATGCGAAAATTGTGTGTCAGGACAGAAGAGCATGGCGCTCTATACTCTCTGTCTACCCTTGCGGAGAAACGGCATGATGGTATTTTCTTAAATATGATCACCTTTATAAATTTACTTAAAAAATCTACGATTTTGCATCAATAAATAAAATGAATGCGTCGTATTCATTAAAACTAATATTAATAATAATTAGGGCCTGTTGTACGATCAGTAGTAACTTTTTACTATGGTAACTTTTTACTATACTAACTTTTTACCAGCGCCCGTAGTAAAAATCATTTGCGTGTTGTTGATACATCAAATTGACTACTGTCAAAGCATAGATGGAGATGTTTATAGATGTGACAAATAATCATAAAATATGCTTTATTTTATGCATTATCTATGGATTTTTTTGCCTAGGCGTTCGATATCTGTCACTTTCGTGGTGACATTTTTTCGAATCATGTGTAATAATTTATGGTAAACAACGAGATTATCATCGGACGAACTATCATCACTAAAATAGCTGGATATTGAATAATTAATTGTCATTTACTGCAACTTTTTAAGAATCAACGTGTCAGATGACTTTTGGAACAGCTGTGAAAAATTCGCCATATTTAACTATCGATTATAGTTTATACTACGGATATCGCAGAGTAAAACGAGTTTACTACGGTGTACTTTCGTGAAGTAAATATTTATTTACTAACGATCAAACAACCCATTTTCGCAAAAAACAAACCATAGTAACTTTTTTTATTATAGTAAAAAGTTACTAAAATCACACAATCGGTCCTTAGTAAAAAAAAAATATTTGAATATCTAATAATATAAGTAAAACAAAATTCCAGACAATCTAATATGACATGCAATATAATAGAAAATACCACTTTACTTTATTTATAATAAAATATTGAATTTAGAATACTTGTCGGTATGAAAATTCAAAAAAATATTTTCAGATATGGCACATGTACGACATTATAAGAAAAAATTAGTTTCATAACAATTCAATGCAAAGTTTAACGTGTCTGTACAATTTTGCGCCAATTTAAAAAATGTATCCTCCGCATACCATTTTCTTTAGTTGATAAAAATTGATAAAAATGTAGCATTTTTATGAAGCATAATAATAAATCACAATTTTTTCAACAAATAGTAGATATAATAGACTTACAGTCTTTCTATATCAACCTTAAAACGTGACAACGGGATGGTTATACAAGTCAAAAGTGGTATAAATCATGCACAGTAAGATATTTCATTAAATTACAACTAAAAAAAATTAGAATAGGCAGCTGTTCATTTTTATCGTTTCGAAAATATCTGAACCTCGCACAAACAAATGTATATATTAAACTTATTTTTATAACTTAAAGCTTCTCTGAATACACAAACACGATTTGATCACTCAAGTAGGACCCGGCCCGCTTTATGGGAGGATTGTTCATTTTGTATTTTTCGACAGACGTAAAAATCCAATCCTTATCACAAAAAAATAAGAAAACAATTTTCATGCTCGAATTGCCTACGGAGTCTGAGTAATTGTAAGGGAAGTGGTATGGAAATATCATGTTCTACAGATCAGGGGCGAACGGGGAACAGGGTTCGGGAGATAGGGGCGGGAGAGGACGCACGAACATGTCTTATAATTAAACCTCGTTGCTATCGCGGACTTTCCCAAGTACCGCCTTAACGCAGGACCATTGAGAGACCTCGTTGCCAGTTACTGCAGAAATACAAGTCATTTTAAAATACACAAATGCATTCATTATTTAATAATATCAATCCGTGCTCGTACATGAATGGTGATGGACTTACACCTTTCTTCCCTTCGTGGTGGTGCAAATGAAAGTTAGGGATGGTCCTCCAGCGCTGGATCACTACGACATGCAGGTGATCTCGGAACATGGCCATTTCCTGAGTGAGCTCCTCGATTTAGGACTTGTCCGTGAACCGTGGTGTATTTGCACTCGGGTGAGACAGACGCCGGATCACATCTTTTGGGATTTTGTGATTACGAATGATGCACGTGAGATCACGATTGTGGGATTAGAAGGAATAGTTCATCGAACCCATCCGGGAAAATGATCTATTAAGAAATTACAGGAATCTCGAACTTTTCCGAGAATATATTAGGGTCTGGGTCTCCCGCTGGGGTTGTTGGAATGGACGATGTCGAGAAGAACGGTAGATTGAGAAACCTAAAAGAGATTTTTCCTGTATACTCTTGTAACCTGGATAGGGTGAATTTTTGCCGGACTGTGCCCGAGTTCTGCGACTTCAACACATAAATGTGACATTTTAATACTAATTATACGAATCAATAAGAAAGATATACGGATAAAATCAATTTATGAAAAAAAAAAAATTGTCGCTACCCGGACTTGAACCAGGAACCCTTCCTATCTGGGGAAGTGCGCTGACCTATTACACCACGTCAACATTGTAAGTTAACGACAAATTTTCGAGTCCGGGTGACAACAAAAATATTTTTTCGATATATTTATTTAATCAGTACAATAATAATTTGTTATCCTCTTAACCCATCAGTTATCATGGTTCAATATTGGTGAAATTTGTGTGTTTTAAAACTACATCATTAAGAAAATCATATCAAAAAAATATTGAAAAATCTTTTGATTTGAAAAATATGAGGTGTTGCGTTTTCGCAACGTCAGCGAAATAGAGGGTAAATAATAAATGTTTGAAACAACACCAGTACAGGTTTTAGAGTATTTATTCTTCATGGTTTTAGTACACTATTAGCAAATAGGCTTCTATACTAAATTACAAAATACATTATTAACTTATGGAGATTTGTAAATATAGATATAGTTATACAAATTTTATATATAACTAGTCAATAACAATATAAATAATGCATTACATTAAATTTTCCTTTGTGGAAGATTTCATTACATTTATCGTGCAATGTAATAATGTGAAAAGTTCACATATATTATATGTTTGTGAATGACATACCCCGCGTCTTTTCCTATTTTAAATTCTTTAAAAAAAATAATGTCCGGACTCAGTCTTGATGATATTACTTATCTAATCGATCAAGCTAGTAACCCATACAGGTGTTCGCTGTTGACGACTTCATGAAAGTTACGATGTGACCTTTAAATTTAAGACACATATGTTTTTCAGGATAATCTATTTGGAATAACTTTCATTAATCAGAAAGAGTCACATCAAATAAGTTGGAGAATATGGCTCACGAAAAATTTTTTCTACAAACTAGCGAAATAAAGTTATCGGCTAAGTCAACTCTTAAAAATATTATAATGGATAAGGGCACTGAAATAAGTAAAATATATGTAACTTTTTTACTATTTTTATATCTAGATACATTTGTAATTACCTCATCTTATCACAATTTGATACCACGGATAGCTAATAACCACCAGTCGTTCCATCAAACAACTACAATTCACTTTTCTTCTTAAATCTATAATCGAATTTGATAAGTTTATCTACGACCTTATAAGTAGATTCGCAATCTAGAAATCAATTCATTTCTTTACAAGGTATCCTCTGATATTCGATAAATAATAATAATTATATAAATATTCTTATATTTTCACTTATTAATGATATGGGTGCCTTGTTTTTTAAATATATATTCAATTGATTGTACTATAATGAGTATTCACAAAAAAACTATACTGCGATTTTGTCCAATGCATTTTCTTTGGTAGGTACTGTTTATGAAGATTGGGATGTTGAAGGTTCACTAATTCTCCAATCCTTTCGAGTGAATTTGTAATGTTCTTGCTATATCTCCGAACATACGGTTAGAGATAGCATCTTCATGCAACTAATTATCATCAAACTCCTCCTAATCAGTAAGTTCTGAGACTTCAGCGGTAAAACAACTACATCTGGATATCCTCTTCTTCATCATAATCTGATTCCATATCTCTAGGATGAAGTCAGCAGCCTCTCGTGGAATAAAAAAATCGTATTAGTTCGTCCTATTAAGCGACAAGCCATTATATTTACGTTTACTGATGGCATTCATGTATCAAATAATGCAGTAGATTTTACTCCCGTATTTCGCTGACACCCAACTAATTCGTAATGTATTCATGCTTTCTGATTTTTCAATTTTTTAAATAACCACTTTTTATTTAATATTACATTATTCTTAATATTAAATAATGCAAAAATATTTTTAAAAATAGCAATATGTTAAGAATATATAATGTATTCAGAAACAGTTTACCTGAGTGTCGCATTTCGGGCGTCTTTGATGGCACCTGAATTATAACCAAAAGTAATATATTTATGGATTTAAGCCTTTAATAATTTGCACCTAAGCAAATATCGGAGATTCCTTACCGAATTCTCAGAATATGACCCGGCTAACTGACCTTCAGCATAAAATGTGACGTTTGCCCTCCCCTTTTGGGGGTGCATGACTTCCATAGCTTCTCTCTGGCTACCTTCTGGAATCAATAGGAAAACGAGTCTCATGTCAAATTGATAAATGACCAAATGTAATAAATATGTATTTATTAATTGTGTCATATAATAAAGAAAAAAATGTTAACTATGAAGGGAAGCCACAAGGTATTGGTTAACTAACTGCCGGAACATAACAAATCAAACTTAACTTGATCTTTGAAGATCCTGTTAATTAATACATGCGTTGCCTTGTTGAGTGGAATCGAATCGGGAGTGCACAACTCTCTTAATGATTCCGGGATAGGGTGGAATCCTTTAATTAAAATATCTATCCGTACATATAAAAAAATTGCATTTTGTCAAAATATATGCTTTAATGGTATACAGCATAGAGCAAGTAAATATTATGTAAACAGGAAAAAATATTGAGATATTACTTTTCAGATATTTAAAAATCACTAAATAAGGCAATTTTGTGATCATTTTGAGTTTGACCATACAAAACATTAAAAATAAATCGATTCATTTTCATGTAAACAATTAAATAAAAATTGACAATAATGTTATAAAGACCTGTACAATATAATTTTTATAATTAATTACAACAAAAACGCAAAAGAGTTATAGAAAATTTATAAAAATGGCAGTTTGAGTAATATTTAAGGTTGGGTATGACACACCCTCACGTACTTTAATATGCACAACCCCTCACCGACAAAAATACGTCAAGTCTACCGTTTGTTAGACGTGCCTAGAGGTAGACGAATATTTCACCCCAAAGTACATTTGTACAAAGTTCACACATGTTACATTTTATATGATTGTTCTCGAAATTGTTTTGATATATTTCCGTATACTGTTACATGTATTGTTACTATCAAGACACGTGAACTACGGCTTATGGGAGTTAACAGGGCCGAATTTCACCTGAACCATTCTGTTTCATTCATCATATTAATGATTTTGTATAATTACAATATATTGGCTATCATCACTTGGTGAAAGCATTGCCTCGGGTTCTTCAATCATGATGGTATCCTTCTTCCAGGGTCCCGACTTCCAGCAATCTTTTGCTGCATTATGAGGTGCAATATCTCCGGATGTAATTTGTATAATTAATACATCACATTTACAAGATATTGAAGTTTTACAATTTGTATTGTTTTAAATACTTTTATTTTATTCATCCGAACTATAACATATTTATTCATAGTTCTATCCATCCAGATTATTTTTAGCATTTTTCTGTAGATTCACATCTCAAATGTTTCGCCTTATAATTTTTTTCAATAAGTGTCCATGCTTCCATTCCATAGAATAATATCGAGAACACATATCATCTCACCATTCTCATTCTTAATATAAGGTTGAGATCATGATTGCAGAACATATGTTTCATGCGAAGAAAGTTTGAATGAGCTTGCTCAATGCGGCATTAGATTTTAAGAAAAAGGTCCTATCTTCCGGTTATATCATATAATGCGTTTAATGTTTTAATGTATAATTATAATGCGTTTCAATTAACAATTCAATTTTATAATAAATTCCAAAATGTGTATCCATTAAAAAAAATCCTAAATTTGTAATAATATAGCTAATTAATTAACTATATTTTTCTTTAAAAAATACTTATTTAATTTGGTTTACGTTATATTTAAAATATTAATTAAATATGCAAATTATGCGGTGTTTAATTTTTATACCGTAGAATTCAATTTTGTTTTCATTTAATTATACGCACTAAAATTTGTTGTATCACTCCATATAAATTTAACAACTTTATTAAAAATATTTTAATGTTGTACTTAATATATAAATCTTGTATCTACGAATAACGAAAGATAGCTAACGCATCATACTGCATTTTATTGAGAGCGTATACATATTTTCTAACCAAGAATATTAATATTTCGAGAGCGTTACGGAAATATACTAGTTTGTGTAAAGAGTAAGATAGGGCAATGCCATTTTACATAAAGCACAGATTTATTTTATTTTTAAACTGTTTTTCCTCGTCTTAAAATTTCTTTACACAACTGCGAAATAATTTTATAATAGTACTAAAAAAGTTATTATTTTAATTAAGTTAATTTTGCAGGCTACGGTTAATGCAGCACTGCATTTATTAGTCACTCCGCAAACGTACGTATTTATTTTTATCGATAGCTGTACTCGATTGTCAAATACCTTCGGCCGTAGCATAGATACGTATCAGATCTGGGTCAGGTCCTGGCACGCCCTGCGAGGGGACAAACAATGGGTCAGCTCAGAGTAAAAACAATAATGTCGGCCAACCGCCGACAGCACCTATTTGTTTAGGTCAATTGTTGTGTGAATACAGGAAAGGCGTTTTTACACCCTGGACAAAGAGAAGGGAAATATGCGCAAACAAACTTGTAATATCCACTTTGCGTGCAAACGTGTCCCGGCATTGTTTATAAAATAAAATTACAAGTTACGGTGATACGGCCGGGACCGGGACGCCGCTGTCTGGGGAGCGGTCCGCCGCGCAATTACGCAAGTGAAGAGTCCATTTCAAGTTTTTATATTACAGCGTACAATTTATTAATTCTTTGTTTTTGTCCGCGCGTTTGCCTGCGGAAAAGAATTAGGTTTTCAAAAAAATAAGTTTACCCGCAAAATTGATTCTATCAGCGCGGCGCGGGAGATCAGGTACAGCGAGGAAGGAGCCGTCATACAAAAGTTTCGGTCATTTACTCTGTCACTAAAAATAGGTTAACCCCCTCGCCCCCAGCCGGGGGGTCGGAATGCCCCTCCACGCATCTGGGCGATCCAGAAAGCCAGCGCCCGGCAGTGAAGTTGTGTAAATAGTTAAGCAGGTGTGGGGATGGCGTGACAAGGACTCGGCCCGGATATTCGGCTGTAAAAACACACAGAGACATTACCCCGACTATTCAAAGCCAACCCTTTCTCTGGAACTAATTGTGTTTCTTTGTACATCATTAAGCGTACTTTATCAACACCAGTTTTTAATTACTTTCGTATAAAACGTAACAAAACAAAAATCGCATATTTTGTTTCTGCCAGCTTTTGCTACAAATTTATTCTACAAATATGTATCGATATAGAGATATAAATCATTATAGGTGCGTAAGATTGTCGAAGGTCAAAATTAAGAGCGCTTTTGATTAAACTTAAGATGAAAGGTCATTTATATTAATTCTACACAATGACGTCCTTTGCTACGAGGGCGAACTGAAACCCGCTCTTTACTTTTCAGTTTTTAAAATTATTATTATAATTATATTGGGCATAGAACAGATGTGTAGGATTTTACTAGAACTATATTTTACATTGGGTTGTAGGTTGGAGTCAGTATTTATATTAATTGAAGGTATTTTTTGTGGTGACATATTTTATACACACATGTTATGGGTAAGTGAATAATATGGTATTATCCACAGTGCACGAGCAATATTCACAATTCCCAGAGAGATCGGCCAGAGTCTCAAATGTGTGTTCATTAAATTATGATTTTATTACTTTGACTGGCCATTTTTTATTTTTTTATTTATTCTACTTTTTTACAATTTTTTATAACATGAATTAAGTATTTTACATTTTTTAAATTACATGTTTTTTTTTCGCTTACCTCTCCAAAAAAGAGACTAGATCTTATGCTTGGAGAGGGAGTTACACTATAATAATTTTATGTAATATTTTATTTATTTTCTATTTGTGCGTTTTTGAAGTGTTCATTTAATTTCTTTTTAAACTTAAGCATACATGGTTGGGCATTATGTATTATCGCCCGATGTGGCTACCATTCTGGCAATGGAAGATCAATACTAATAAATATAAATATTTGTAAATTGGGCACAGATTAAATTAAAGCAATATAAATTAAATGTATCAACTAGAAAGATACGCAGAAAAAAATCAATTTAGGTTAGGTTAGTGTTAAAACTGGGTAATTTCATAATATAAATGTTATGGAAACACCCACATTTAAAGTTGAACAAATAAATTGCCCGGAGAGTATGCGTAATTGTTGGTCAGAGATTAATTATTATTATTACATATCACCGACCTCTCTGCGCATGATGGATAGTGCGCCATTATTCACTTGCTTCATAATACGTTTATATTATATGTACTACAATTATATATACTACCAAAACAAATACACATTACAAATAATAACGTCATATTTTCTTCTTTTTCTTTACCTTTTATCATTTATTTGGGATCAGTTCACCTAATACTGACGCCACCGGTACTAGCATTGATTTTTAGTAATTTTCTGGCCTTATAGATTTAGAAACTGGTTTTGCAATGGGTTTTATGGCCAATTGCCACCTGATGCCAAGACGTTGCCCTTCAGAAAGTATTGAGAGCCGTCGTTGACCTATAACTTTGTGGTCTGTTTGGATCGGGGGTTGATTTTATATAGTGATTTTGATAAAAATGATTTATATCATATTTATTTTTGCAGTTTTGACAATACAATTTAATAAATAATAACTATTTTATTGTTTTAACGTCATAAGAAAAATTATGTTTCTTTTTATTTTACAGTTGCTAAAATGCATGGCGTTGATGCCTTCTGGTTCTTATGGTAATTTTAAACGGGTATAACACGTCTAGTTAGCATTTAGATAATATTAAGATATACGCTTAGTCATTTATATTATTCATTAAAATGATTAAACACAAATTTATTGCTTCAAATATTAAAAATAAATATTTCAAGTACCGATTTGGTGCAAATTTTGTGATAATACAATAATTTAATTTACATGTGAAGCACACTAAAGCAACTTAAAGTACCTACACCACACTGTAAAGAAACATTTAAAAATGGCGACTAGTTTCATTATCATACTCTGTTTTTTTAATTAAAGTTAAATATACATCCGCCTCCGTCACCAGTCGCTGTACAGAGCGTGGATTAATAAGATTAGGAACTCTTTTGAAATGGAAATTAATTCAGATATTTTTAATATAACATTTAGATGTACAGTGTTCCTATAAATGTATATCAAATTGTGATTTTATTTTACACTCTCAACGTTTATGAAATGAATATATCAAAACATGCGCACTTGATTACTTAGGCCGGCAAAATATGTTTTCTTCATTAATAAATTGATGTTAAGAAACGCTATATGTGCTCGTTAAGAAACTATCCTGTATCCAAGAGAAAAATAACTGCTAAAATATGTCAATCTAGCTATAGGTTATTTAAACATGTGGAAAATAAAAGTGAGTAGAGAATAGTAAAGAATTATAAGTAATTGAACCAGAAACGTAAAAGTAAAGAACTCCGAAGCAGAAGCGGAAGCCCCGTCATGATAAGGTAAATTAGATATTGAAACCTATTCATAATTATTCTAAAGAATTCAACATATTTTCGAATAATAACAAATTTTAAATATACGGATATTAGTAAGATATCAGATAATAATTATCTACATTGTCTTTAAAATTTAAAAAAAAGAATACTAGTTCCTATTTTACACATTCATTTAACGTTCATAATTTAATGAATAAAAAACAATAGTTTTAATTATTTTTCAATAACACAATATTCGCAGATGGCTGTACGTCATTTACTTGTAGTTCGACCTGAGCTCGCAGGTATACATGCTGATGAAGAACGATTTAAAAAGGATGCCCTTCAACCTTATCTATCGTCTCTGTCTTTCGATGTCATCATCGTCTTGTCCATCTTCATTGAAGATATAGCCAAAGTATTTGACCTTTTTTATGAATTCTCAATATAAACTTCGCCAAATTTTTTCGGAAACCCTTCTCGATCCTAGATTATTTATATATTATTTTATGATTATATCATCGGTTAACTTAGAAACCGATTTTGAATTTTTTTCAGGTATTAAAACAAAAATAATATTAGTTAAACACTGTTTCTAGTTTAAAAATAACCACATTGACTTTCTTTCAGAGACACTCGACAATTACAAATTATTGTAAATCCGATATTTCCCCAATTTTCCTGCGGATTATAGAAAATAAACGCTGCGTGGAATCATACTGACCCTAAGGTCGAACCGAGGGGTACAGGGTAGGGTAGGGGACCTCGGCGGGGTGACCTTTGTAGCCAGGTGTTCAGGCGAGAGCACCCGAGAGTTGAGAGATATTTAAAACATTTTCAAACTTTTTCTCTGAAAATGTAATAAATATAAAGCATTCTCGATTCCATTTCATTAATTTTACTTTTATTTGATATTTTTTACAACGTAAGAAAATTTATTTAGTTGTGTCAACATCTTTGATAGCGCAATAAATCCCGAGTGTCTTTAAAGACACTCCTCTCAATAGGATAAAAAATATTTTAGTGACATTAATTTTGTTTTTTATTTATTATTATTGAATGTTATTTTTACACATCTTTGTAAATAATCATTTAAAAAAATATTGATACAGAGAAAGAAATAGTTGTATAAAATAATAAATAATAGTAGTATGTATTTTTCAGGATATATTTAATATATTATACTATTAGCACTGGTGAGATAAGTCGAGAAAATGGTAAATTGTGATAGTTTAAAGAGAATTTTAATACTTCCAACTTATTTGAGTTAAATACGTATTATATGGTTTCATGCACATTTCAATATGATTTTGCTTTAATACAGAGAGATTATGTGACGTGACATGAAGGTAGACAGAGTATACCTACGATAGCAGTGATCATGCGCTGTATTGAGGACGCACAACTTTCACGCAATGTTTCAAACTTGTACTACGTGAAACGAATGGCAGTCATTTGTTTTCATATTCCTCACAAATACTTATCTTTTACAATTCTGTGACAATGTTCTTCCATCTCAAAAAGTGAGCAAATTTAGAGGTGACCAAGTTTATCTATTATCGATTTCTTCTTTACCTTGTTCCTTGTTTCGAGAAACCTTCACGAGTTTCTATAGTTTATTGTTCAGAATAATAAACTATAGAACTCGTCAGCCAACAAACCTAGTTGACTACAAACTATAAAATAATATGAAAAACAATATTTTTTTATTGGAGACGTATTTTTTGTCAATATTACCTACCTGTCTAATTCTTAGCTGTAATATTTCTAAAATGTCAGTTTTGATTGAGAGTCTTCGTACTTGTGATATATAATGTAAAATCGATGTTGAGATAAGTGTTTTACTTTTAGTGGGTTGTGTTCTGTGCTTGACGGTACTCTCGAAGATCGCTCGAGGTGGTACACACGAAGTATATATTGCAGCTCATATTACATATTGTTTTCACTGCCATTTTCAAAAATGACTTCTACTCTCGTCGAATAACAGCAGAGGTTGCCGTTTTAGAAAGCGTAAAATAAAATACATTGATTTATTTATGTACGTACAATACGAAGTACGTAATTGCTCAATAGTGCACGTGTATTTCCTGATTATATTGAATTCGGACATATTGTATATAATCTTGACTAGTTTAAACCATGTGCCGTTCCACACATGTGTTTTTATTGTATTCCAAAACCAAAATCTTTTTTTACATTCTTAAGTAATCGACAAAATCACTTACTTCTGATTTTTTTCCAAGTAAAGTAATAAATATCTGGGGACTAATTTCTCTTTCTTGCAAATTTTTATGGCTGACCATATAAACTATGTAAACTTTTAATTTTTTATATACTAACACGTGCATAGCTCGTCGCTGGGTCACTACCTGCTGTATTGTCATACATCAGATGGTGTTAACCCAAATGACTTGTTTAAAATGAATAATTAAGAAAAATTAGAGTCTCGGGTTATTTTTGTTAAAAGTCCCGGGACTCGAGAGAACAAAAAAACCATAGAATTCCTGGGAATTTATTCCCGATTTATCTCGATACAGAATCCCTAGTTAGTACAGAAGAGTGCCACTTTTTCTTTTCTGCTCACCCCCGGTTTGATGTAAGTGAGTTCATAAGTTTGTAATCTGAATTAAATGTTTTTATTGTTTTTTTTTGCCTTGAATATATTTTTTCTAGTTAATTTTATGAGGTACGCAGGAGTCATTCACCAGGTACACCATATAAAGGTGGTCCAAATTTCGATGCATTTTTTTCTTTTGCATTTGGTAACTCTGATACTTTAACAGTTATAATCTATGATTTATTTGATTCTAAAATGCGATTAGCTTTCTAACATTCCCATCGCCAATAGTTTGCCAGTTGATTTATAGAGCATCTTGAAGTGGACTCTAATAAAAATAAAATAACGTTCATTTTCAATTCGACGGTTTAGCGAAATTGTCACATTCGGGTCTTAAAAAATCCTTGCATAATTTATGAGAAACAAATGCTTCCCAAATGAGTTAATGTACGGTGTGGATTTTGAGAAGGTGGCGTGATAGGTCCACTTCTTTGAAAGTGTGGCTGGAAATACGATATCTGTGAATAGCGATCATTACCGTTATATGATAACGGAGTTTTTTGACACCAACTACGTCCAGCAGAACGGCGCCACCTGCTGTACAACTTGAATAACAATTGATTTACTGCATCAACAATTTTCTAGTCACGAAATGCTGACAATAATTGGTCAGCAAGATTTTGTGATTTAATAAAATGTTGTGAAAAGAACCAATATTTGCAGCCGAAGCTGAGGCGTTCATATATGCGACATATTTATATTCATGCATGCGTTCATAATTTCATTCATTCATATATGCGTTCATATTTCATATTATGCGACATAATTTTTATATTTAATCGGAGAATATGCGTTTTAATACTCAATTAAAATCCAACCATAAAATCAATAAACACGTCATATGCCATATTTCTGTGTATTTTATGTGATTTATATTTTATGGAAAATGGTGTATTTTGCAAGGCATTCTCTTACATAACACGATATTTTATAAAAAAAGTAGAATATGTAGTTTATAGTTTAGTATATTTTATTTTTCAAGTCTAGATAGATAGTTAGTTAAGTTAGTTAATTAAATATATACACCAAATCATCGAAACAAATGGAGTGTCATAGCGAAAATTGGTGGAGGAGTAAAGATTTTAATGATTTTATATATTCTTTTTATTTTTTAATTAAAACTAGACCCACAAAACGTCTTTCTAGACGTTTGTCTGCAGGTAGATTTATATCCATTTTGATACATTTAATATAATCAAATACATAACAACTGATCAGTCACAGTTTAAACAATTCATTTCATGATGAATGAATTATTTAGAACGTTTTTATTTTCACCATATATTTAATATTAGAGAATAATTTAAGCAAAATACATTTTCACTAAGGGACCAAATAAAATGAAAAATACATTTTTTACATAGAAGTGCGAAATAAAACCGCTTTTTACGAAAAACGTTATATCCTGTGTTTACGGGAGGGCGAGGCGCGCACCGAGAAACAGCGCCTCGCGGATTGACACGAACTGCCGGTCGCTTCACAAAGCGAGGATGAGCAGGAGCCTCTCTCCGCAGATGCAGCGCAGCGCACAGAAGTGCCGAGTCTTGAGTATTTCACGACAGAACAATCACAATGGGGAAACAAACATGACTACACCCCCGCTACAATAAAAACGAGTGAAATACAAAGAAGCGAATACGAAAGAGTCGGGCCCTGAAAAAATAGCGATCGTCTGCGCACGTCATGTAGTTCCCCCGCCATAATAGCTCATCATCTGTACAGGAATTAGTACCGGGACCCTCGTATCACTGAAAAACAGTTTGTGTCAGATAACCCTTTTTATTTCCAACCAAAAAAACCAACACACATCGATTTCATTGTACAAATAAATGAAATCATATTATAAGATTCTTAGTTCTTGGACACTTTAGTTTACTCTAATTAAATTATTCAGGATTTTTTTTAAAACAATTCATAAATAGTAGTTTGTTTGAAATAATTTTCATTTGAACATCACCTATTAGGAAGGATACATTTTTGATTGTTCTTTCATATTAATAATCAAAATAATAAAGTCCGTGACGTAATAGTATCGAAACCATGTATCCGTGTTTGAACATACATGAACTAATACGCGCGTAAATTTCAAGCCGATAGAGCAAGTTGTTACTTAGCTATTTAGAATGTTAGAAATCTAAGAAGAAAATTTAGAGTAATCTCAGTGCGCTTACCGTAAGAAACTTTCCGGTCAAAAATACGATTATCCATTGAAATTATCTTGGCTATTTACTTGACTTAGCTCCCCGTAAGAATGACATCTCTCAGTGTATATATATATGCGAGTCCAAAACGTGAGTAGTAGTAGTAGGCGACAGTAGCCACTAATGCACAGCTGTATATAATGTTTACTTAGTAGAGTTTGGCAAAAAACGGATTTAAGTCATAAAAAAGACTACAAGTGAATATTGCCGCTTCATTAGACATTGTCCTATAATTACAAATTACATATATACCTATATATACAAATGAATATACATATGTACATACATACTTGTGTAAATACGTATACATATGTGCTGCGGGTTCCACTTGATATAATAGCGTTAATGGACTCGGGGCATCTGGTCATGCTCGCGCTTTTAGAAACGAGCCTACCGACACTTAACGCCTAACATCGGGATGCCTCAGAAAAAGAGGTCAGTTCTCGTAACAATTTATTTTTATTTTATATTAAAATATCACAAATACTATACCACCTAAAGGATACGGGACACTAAAGCTCTCTGCTACAATACACGGTCGGGTACTACTATAATACTACGACACGGTCGGGCCTAATAACAGCAATCGGCAAACTTACAAACAGTACGTACACATAAAAGTCAATAACGATTATAACACATAGGCTATCGTCACCGGCGTGTGATATGTGCGGCGTGCGAATACTATTATGATTGTAGTATTATTGAGCGAAAATAATGCTAACCTTTCTAGTACACGGATATATCGATACAGCTTACTGAATACAACGCCGCGCCGCAGGGAAGTCACACGAAGGGCGGTAATGGGCATCGCGGGGGAGAGCTAGAGAAGTGGAGCAGGTGTAGACAACAGACAAAAGGGACCGACGAGCGAATGTGTTTACAAATACTCGCAATGTTTTCTGATATCTCCGAATAGAGATAGTGGTAGGCATCAAACCTGGTGCACTTTCCCACACGTGTTACTCGGCATAATGGAATATTTTTCCTTCCAGCGGAGGCAAATGGTGTAATTTTCCGCTCCTCCGCTCACAGCATCCGGAGCGTATAAACATACACGTGTATTTACACAAGCGAGCGAAACTCGCGGATTACACGTCATTTACATACATGTCCGCATTTACATACGCGGCCAGATTTAGAGCACTCTTCATTCACGCGGCTCGTATTGCGACTGAGGTGCTATCGGATTAGAAGAGTGCTCGGTGAGTCGAGCGAGTATTGGCGGACGCCGCGTGTTGCATCGTCGCGTCCGTCTGGGAGGATGCCCTGCCGCCCTGCCGCTTGCCGCCCTGCCGCCTGCCGCCCTGCCGCCCTGCCGCCTGCCGCCCTGCCGCCCGCCCCCCTGACACGACCTGCACCCGGCTGCGTCAATATCCGCTTCCGCAGACCTCGCCTGACTGCGTGCCGGGCGGCCTGTTACCGCGTGCGATTTATTTCCATCGTTTGAATATTTCAGACGTATTATGTTACCACGTGCGTATACCTGCACCGGAACATGCAAACTACCTTAACACCGAGGCGATACTTCCTCCTCTACCCCGTCCCACTACTACCCCCACCCAGCGCGCGAGTGATTAGAGCGCATTCACTTTTATGGCCTAATTACCGGTTCCTGCTGGAAATATAATACAAACAACCCTATTTTACAAATATAAATCCGTTCTGGCGATCTCTGGCGGCCGAGGCAACGATAATCACCGATGATACGTGGCCCTTTTCCGTCAAGTATTTAGAAAATCGTTCAAATAAGCCCAAAAGTTAATTTTAAAAATTACGGCAAAAATTCGACTATATCCTAAGTGTCGGAATTACGAGGAATGACACAATTGTTCTTCATTCTCCTCCGAACAGACTGTTAAGGACATCTAGCGGAACGGGCCGTGGAGCTCCGGTCCGGGGAGCGGGAAAGAGGGGGGATAGGCGGCGCAGGTGTGCGCGATGCCCCCTTGCGCCCGGACCGGGGCCCGCAAATAACGCGACCCTCGTAAAAGATAATGGCTTTGAATACGTCTTCAAATTTTATTTAACTTTTTTGTTAACAAAAACGCCCGAAGAGGGATTTGTACTTACGGCTAATTGAGCGGCGCGGCGACCCGACGGCGGGAAGGTATCGGCCTCGTAAATAGCAATAAGCGGAAAGAAAGCTCGCCAGATTTGTGAAATAATGGATACACAGCTGTCGCCGCGACGGGAGAGGTCTGTCGAGTTCGGTCGAGGCGGTCGGGGCGGTCGAGGTGGTCGCGGCAGAGCGGCGCTAGGCAGTGAGGTGGTGAGGCGGTTGAGGGTTGGGAGAAAGGATGATAAACGAAATCTCTATTGATTGACGAATTATCAATTTATTTGAAAAAAATCGAAATTGAAAATTGATTTAAAAAAATGTTTTATTGGCTAGTATAGATTCTAAGGTACCACTGCCGAAGAACTATTCACTAAGCATTAAAAATTAAAATTTAAATTATTATATTTTGAATAGAAATTAAATTAAATATATTAATTATAAAGATATACATATAAAATCAATTTTATCGAAAAATATTGTTGTTGCGCCACCGGTATTCGAACCTGGATCTCTTTCCTAACCGGGGAAGGTACTTTATCCAACTAAGCTACAGCGACATTATTTTTAGCGACAATTTTCGACCCTATATGTTACCTTTTTTTTTTGATATTAATACATTTAATCGTTCCATAATTTGACAGAGCCATCTACCTTATTAAATAATGTAGCTTAGTTGGATAAAGTACCTTCCCCGGTTAGGAAAGAGATCCAGGTTCGAATCCCGGTGGCGCAACAACAATATTTTTCGATAAAATTGATTTTATATGTATATCTTTATAATTAATATATTTAATTCATATTTAAAATATCACAGTCCTATGTTCTGAATAATTACAACTTCACAATAAGAATATGTTCTCCTAAAGAAATTAAATTAATCATCTGGAAAGGTATACAGAAAAATACATTATATTTATCGAAAAAAAATTTGTCGCTACCGGGATTCGATCCTGGAACTCTTTCTATCCGAAGAAACGTGTTAATTTATAATATTATATTTTTTAACTATACCACAAAACTATGTTCTGAAAATGCAACTTTACAAATAAAATGCGTTATCCTTAAAAATATTATATATTGCTTCGCATTTGGGTTCATAATGAAAAATTATGATATAAGTATTGCAATATTAGTAAAGTGATTATTATATGAGTGTTAGTTTTACGATCATCGTTAATCTTATACAGGTTGCGGCAGAACAGATTAAGCAGATGTGAGGAGTTATAAAAAAGTATTGGGGGTAGGTATATGGAGAAAACATTATTTTATTTTCGTAGTTAGTAGTACATACGATTTATAATCATTAAGTTTTGAAAATAATATCTTCAGGATGGCGGCCGTTAGCAGTAACACACTGTTGGAGATGGACTACTTTGAAGTTTTGTACAGCTTGTTCAAGCATATCGCGGGGTATGGCTTTAACTTCTTCAATAATCCGCTCCCTTAGCTCTAGTAGGATATGAGGGCGACGTTTAAACACATTTTTCTTCAGATATCCCCAAAGAAATAAATCACAAATGGTCAAATCTGGTAACAGCGCTGGCCAACAATCAATGTTAAATTCAATAAAATAACTTTAAAACTCGTAAATAATTTTAGAGTTTAATCTAATTTATTATGACATGCTTGTGATCTTGGGGTTACGATACTCGCGTAGTGATCTAGTGGTCGGGGGTTCGTTCCTCGTTCCAGGAGGCCATCAAGTTAGTCCTATTTTCATAGCACAAGCATTTAGCTTAGTTTGAAAATAGTATGAATATTAATATGACACGCATTTGGATTAAAATATATATACATAATTATATCTTATTATGTATTGTACAACTAATACTTCAGTGGTAATACTTACTGGATTAAATACAAAATAAAACTATAATCTAAAATAGTATTTTACTTCTAATAGATATTTTATTTGATTATAATATTGTTATTGTACTTCACCTCTCATTTAAAAGACAAATTTTCTCACGACAAATTGTCGATGTAAAATATATAAACAAAATATGTAAACCTTTCTTTCTATGAAATATACCTACATCAAATTTTGGTTGTATATAATTTTGGTTATTTATAATTCGGATCTTAACTAATTATAACGATTATAAGAATATCGGATATAGGTTTTAGTTAGAACGTTATTATTATTTTATTATTAAATATTTTTAGAACGCAAAATTCAAGAAGACAAAAATTCCGAATTCTGTGACGATAATAATTCACCGTCTGTTTTTTCAATATCTAGAAAATCACTTCCGGCCTTGCGATGGGAAGAATTATTTGGGAGCCTCGACCAGGTGAGGGAGGCGAGGAGAGGGGTGATCAGACTACTGTGACTGGGGCGAGAAGTGGGAGTGAGTGGGGTGGGGATAATTTAGAACTAGATCAAACTCAGTTGCAAGACCCAAAAAATTATGAATTTATATTAAACTTCATTTTGTTCATATTTGCGTATTCCGGATAAAAAATTCGACTCGGTAATAGTTCCCAGTCCACCCGTTAAGCGACATCCCCGAGCCGTCACTCGCTACCCCTGTCCTTTCACCATCCTCACTCTATTCCCTTTAGTCTTAGTGCGCAGCTTCAGCACTCTAAATCCCACGCTCTTAAGGCCCGATGTTTTTAATTTTTTGCTTTGTTCATTTTAACAAAAAAATAACATACACTACATTACTCAATCACTATAAAATGTCACTTTATCCCTCTTGTGAAGGAGTCTAATGGTAAAAATTGTAAAGTTTGACACGAAAAACCTACATTATTTACCCTTCAAAGTTTTCGGTACCGATTTTTGTGAAAATTTCGGCTGTTCATGTATGCCAAATAGAACAACATTGAATATGTAAACTAAAAATATTGCAGTTCGCTATCAAAATTGAATAACAAATGTTTAAAAAGTGAAAAGGTTCTAAGATCGGGTCGTGCAGAGAATTATCAACATCGTCACTCGTCCTCTTCTGGGAAAGGGAGATCGGACAGGGATCCGATGTGTGATGTTGTTTGAGGAACTCGCTCACACTGAGGTGTGGCTCCTTTAGGTCTAATTTATGCATCAAATATGCAAACCGACTGTGGCAAACTTCGAATGCGATTCAAAATAGTCCAACTAGTCTGTAAAGGGATCCGAGTATTCCTGGTTTATTAACCAGTTCTTTATCCATCCCCGTCACTTGAGTATTCCACTTCCAGTTACAGGAAAGTACCTGATCCAAATTGAATTCATGGAATGATATTTGGGACACTCGATTCTAGTGAATTCATGTGAGTACACGATTTCGAGTTTTTATTTGTATCTTCGACTATCCTGCATTGTTTTTCAAATCTACTACTTCAGATTAAGTAAGAATGGTATCAGAGAATAAGCCTGTTTTTTTATATCAACTCTATGTGCTCTTTTCTTAGTTTGCGGTTTTTTCTGTGCTTATATATCTTGAATAATAATAACAGAATAAATAAAAAGTGGTTTATCGTAGCCCAGACTGCAATTGTTCGTAGTTTATATAATTCACATAAAGTAACTAGATTGTTCTCAGAAGGTTTCTTTCCGTTCCTTGCTCCGGTAAGACCTCCCCATAAGGTGTCTCTGGGGTCCCCGTAATACGCTTTCTTAATGTCCACAACCTCCAAAGGTAGTTTTTGATTACATTTCTAACACGCAATGTTCATTTTTATAATACGGTGATAATATTTTGGAAAACAATTATTTTTGTTAGTTAAGTATGTTAATACTATTACTTTCAATAGTTAAGTGATATTCAGTAATCTCTTGAAGTTGAATATCATACAATTGGATATACTTATATTGTACGACGTGATCATTTGCTAGTTAGATAACTAATGTCGGTTAATAGAATCCCACTAATTACTTACCAAACTATTTATTATGTATATATTTATAAATAGAAAAATAAATTAGTGTGTCTGTTCTTCTGATCATATTAGTTTAGCTTTCTTAGTTTGAAAAAAATATTGATTCCATATTATATACGCAATGTATTTTTTGTACGCATCACAATTTAAAAAATGATGTCATTATAATATACGTAATTTATTTCCTGTATGCACCACAATATAAAATAATGCATATTCATATGTTATCACATTTCATCAGCGGCAATTTGTTAACCTTTTTTGTACCATATTTGTTGTGCAGCCAGATTTACGAATTTCAAAAAATTCGCCATGGGATGGTGTTGAAGAGGACGCATTAGATACGAGTATATATTGATTATGGTTGGTAAGCATTTACCGATTCAAACACTTGGTATTTACCCTTAACGTTTTCCGTTCCAAATTGTCCGGCATATTCATATATTCTCATGAATATGGTATTTTCTCGGAATTTATAAAAAATAGTTTCCTATAGAGTTAAGTGCCCTGATTTTAACTGAAAAAAAAAAATCCTATCGCAAGTATTTAAAAAATTATTACATTTTAAAGTTTAGGAATTTTACCATTACATACCTTTATATAGATAACCATAGGGTTAACTTTTAAGGTTTCTGAAAAAGGCATTGTTTCCCATAAACCATGGTATACTACTTTAAAATAAGAAAAAATTCCCCTTAAAGGCGTACATTCATTTATCCAGATTGAAATTCAAGAAATTCTACCCGACTTACATATGCTTTCAATATGAGGCTTATAGTTCAATTCTTATGAATATTAGAGAAATAATTTATAATGTTATTTGTTACGTAAATCATGCGAGAGAGGAAGGTTCGAATAGAAAGAAACAACAATAAAAAAATTATATTTTCTCGCATTCGATAATAGTGTCAAAAATAAATCGTATCTGGAGACTTTTCATATTGATATATGGAATGAAATTAAAATGTTGGTTGTCATTTGAATTAATTCATTGAATATTTATTAAATAATTTATTGGAATACCTAATTTATATATATGATTATGTTTTAAAATCAGACAAAGTACCTCTATATATTTAGATGATCGCTTAGATCAATGTTCTAAATTTAAAATTTTTATGACAGCTTCAATTTATTATTTTGTTTAATATTGCCGATTTAAAATGCCATGTTGTCATTTTAGTTATATGTCTATATCATAATAGTTGCATATATATACTATTTATGAAACGGACAGTTAGTGTTTAAAAGACAACAGTGATATGTATAAACGAAATTTTTATTTGCTACTTACATAAATATAACGCACATAAAATGTTTATTTTGTTTATGAAAACGTTTTTTTTCCTTAAAATCAGTAAAAAAATATCTAATTTATGAAATTTGATACTAATGCTGTGAATAGGTTCAATATTAATTCATATTGTGCAAACATGAAAACATATATTTTTTACATTTTTAACGAAAATAATAACAACGTGGATTCAACGTCCCTCGTGGTCGGTTAGACCGGCATATTAAACTTTGATGGAAAATTAAATTTATCGTATTTTATAAGACTGAAAATATATTATTTAAAAACTAATTATTATGTTTTTTTTATAAAATTTAGTTTTAAATAGTAGCTGGAGCCTCAAAGCATGTGAGTAAATATAATATATTATTTAAAAACGCATGTTTTCACTAAAACAAAGTATTTTAAAAACGTTGAAAATTGATCATATGTCCTGCAAATTGAATGGTTTTAACTCTGTTAATTTGTCTCAATCGAGATTTATTTTAAGATTATAAGAATTTTCTATACTAAGTCAAAATGTATCTAATGGTCGTGATCTTTGTTATAAGGGTTATATTTTCTTAATTATGGCAAATAACATATAGTTTATTAGTTTTAAATGAATAAAAAGATTATATCTAAGTAATAATCTTAAAAAAGTGAAATCTTGTGTACACTTTCTGATGTAAATAAATAATAAAAACCCACATTTTTATAAAAATCATGAAAATTTGAATTATTATTGAAAGTGGCGCCTTATGTCGAAAATATTTTTAAAAAAAACTAGTTTCGTTAAAAAACAAAATATCCATGATAATACATGATAATATAATGCTTCCCCGTCTACATCTGTGACTTTTCTGGATACCGGCTTCATCTTCGGTTGTGTCATTATGGCTGTATAGTGTTTGATTAAACCTCCAGTTCTGTGATATGTGATCATGGCACAAAATATCGTTTTTTAAATACCTCTAGGTTCAAATTACTAGTTAATTACAGTACGTAAATATATATTCAATTTGAAATGATGTATACATTGTCTTTATTACGTGTAAGAAAAAACATACATGACGTATGTCATCATTTTTTATCAATACTGTATATGGTATATTATAAAATTATGTATATGGTATACTATTCTGAAATGTCAAAATAACAATTTTTGGTTATGTTTTTCATCCTACTCCAAATAGCATTTTTGTGTTTATTATTGTCTATTCGCGAACAAAAGTGAAGTGTGGTTTGTATTGGGGAAAACTCTATCATTGAAATATAAATTATGAGACCTGCAGGGCCTAGCATAATCGGCAATAATCGATGAGAATAATCACCCGCAGGGCTAAGCAGCAAGCAATCGGCGACACCCGATGAGACCCTAACCGCTCAGCGGTCACCGATGGCCACGTAGCGGCCCCTTATGTCCGCGAAGCGCCCACAACAGCTGCCCGCAGGGCCTACCATAATTAAAATTAAAAAAAACACCATCATCGGATTATAAAATTAAACTAACTAACCTTACCCAACCGAACCGAACTAACTAATTTATTTCAAATAGTATAACAATTGAATTTTTAGAGAAAACGTGCATTTTGTAAAGAGTCTGAGAATTTAGCATATTTTAATAATATTGGTATGTGATTTGAATGAATTCGTTATATCCACTGATAAAACGTTTCGTATGTCAAAATGTACGCCAAAAGTTCTAAAATATAAAATAAAGTTGAACTTTTTAAATATTTACGACCGGATATTTTTTTCTTTTTTGAAATCAAGGTATTCAATTATTCGAGAAAATATACTTTTCAAAAAAATTCGAGAAGGGACCATGTTCTCGAGATTAGATTAAATATTTTAAAAATATATTAAACAGGTAAGAAAATTTCAAAGAAATCATATAAACATTTCTTATTCAGTTAGAGTCGACAATCAGTCCAGTGTTTGGATGTTCCCGGCATGATTGGTGCTAATTTATTCCGCCCTACGACTCTACTAATAGGATTACCGATTCCACCGCAGCCGCGCTACCTCCACCTGCTACCCCCGGCCCCGCCCGGTCCGCGGGCCGCAGGCTCCGGGACTCTGCAGGACAAACAGACGGGAGGCCTTTAATATTCCATCTGTAATTACCCACTAATTGGAACGGCGCGTCGTTACTGCTAAGAGATGGAGAAATATTGATTTTTAATATCAACCGCTGCCGCTATTGAAGTATTAAGAATTATCCTTACAAAGGTATCTTGAGTCCGAAACGAGAAATAATTTAACATTACATCTATTGTTATTTACCTTATTTTAATTGTAATTCTTCACGAAGTGGTTTAAAAACCGGCTAAAGTGCTTCTACAATATTATTGTTTATTATTATTACGTATTTATGAAACATATTCATTATATTTTTAAAGAAAACACATTTTTGTTTTGAATTTGCATTTTCAGAATTTAGTTGTGTGGTATTTTAAAACAAATTAAATTAATCAAAAATCTATTTATCGAAAAAAGTATTTATTGTGAGTATATACAAATATAAGTTCTACATTTGTCGTAATCGGTTACTGTATTGGATTGGTCAACATGTTTGTGTCCCGGTAGCAACTAATATTTTTTCGATAAATAGATTTTTCCGTATATCTTTATAATTGATTAATTTAATTTGTATATAAATAATACATTTCATTTTTGACGACAATCGCATTGCATCTCAATTATTAAATCCTCATGATTTTTCTTGCAAAGTAATATAATGTCTCAATTATTTATAAATGACTCACAAAACAGTTTCATAGTTTGGGCAAAGACTGTCAAATGAAGATCATTTTATGACAAGTCAATTTTAGTGTAAAATTTCATTTACTCTTAATCTTTATATTGTACTTGATAGTCAAAAATGCAATATTGTTTTGACATCCACTCGTATGAACAAACATATAAGTAACTTTGGTTTTAATTGCCATTCTATAAATGTACTATTATAGTTTTTAGGTTTTTAGAACTAAAGTTGGAGGGTTGTACTTACATCTATATTAATAGATCTACATCTAGTATTCGCTGTTTCGGCGAAACCTTATAATCTTACCTTTTTCAGCGGTTCCGCGCATCTTGATTTCGGGACATCGTTGACCGATACATTAAAGTACAATAATATAGAGGGTGTAACAGACCTAGGTATAGGTATAAATAGCAGACTAAATTACGAGTCGAAAAAATTTAAATAATTATGTTAGGAGAACACATTCTTATTGTGTAGTAGTAATTATTCAGAACATAGGTCTGTGATATTTTAAATATATTTAATATAATATTATATTTAAATAATTATGTGTCTAATATCAACCGTGTGAGAGATGTAAGCATTTAAAAAAAATCGTAATTATTTCGATTAATTGAAATATTTTAATGATTTCAGATTATATATTAAATGCAAAAAAAAATTTTTTTTACTTACGACCAGACTACGTTTTATTATATGATTTGGGACCTGAAACAAGGATATAATTTAATAATGGATAAATTTTGTATATATTTATTTCGAAGTAACTTTCGACATTATGATTTTGTAAAAATTTCAAATATTTTTTTAATATATTTATATTTATTTTAAAGAACAAATAATTAACAACAATTTATCAAAATATTATATAAATTGCAAAAAGTTTTTTAAAAAACATATATTTTTTTAAAACAATTAATATTTTATAATAAGGTAATACAAATTAAATAAATTAACTAGAAAGATACACAGAAAACATATTTTAGTTGGTTTTGGGATAATAATATATTTAATTTTGTCATTCCACGGTTATAAATGTTGAGTTTTATATTTCCATCGCTGTCGATGTTCCTGGCGCACGCCGCCCCCGAGGGCTGTGAAGGTGTGAGAGAATAACTCTAAAACCGGAGTCAAGACTTCAAAAAATGAAAGTACCGCCTTGAAGGGAGCACAAACAAGGGGGAAGCGAGTGGAACGGGGGCAAAATGTTAAGAGGGAAATCAAGAGATAAGTCGCAGCCCGGAGCACAGCCTCCGGCCAGAGCGGGGGAGTACTTAACAAACAACCCCGAGCTTTGTTAATAAAGTGTGTCTACCGAGAGCGGCGCGGAGGGCGAGAGCGAACACACCCTTTGTTGGTTTGTCGCACAAATCAAACTGTGCAAACTGCTGACACTCACCCAGACGGTACCGACAATGTGATGACTTAATAAGTAATATGAAGAGGATAATTATAAAAATTATGTTTTCTTTTTAATCTTGGATTATAGTTTATAACTTGCCCAAAATATGTGTGACTAAAACATGATATTAAAAAAAAAATGCAAAACAAAAGTTTTATTTCTTCTCTGTATTTACATATTAATTCAATTTTGTATTTAATTCAACGTGAATGAATTTTTTGTTTTAAATACTAATTTAATGTATTAAATTAGTATATACACATATAAAATCAATTTTGTCGAAAAATATTGTTTTTGCGCTACCGGGATTCGAACCTGGATCTCTATTTCCAATCCAGGGAAGTACACTACCAATTGTGCTATAGATGTATTAATTTTAAAAAGTGTAACATATGGGTTCGAAAATTTTTCACGAATAATACTGGCGCTATAACTCATTTCCAGATCCAGGTTCGAATCCCGGTAGCACAAAAACAATATTTTTCGACAAAATTGACTTTATATGTATATATTTATAAATGTTCTGAATAATTATAACTTCTCAATAAGAATGTGATCTCCTTAATAACTTATCGTTGCATTTGTGGCGTTTAGTTTTCCAATTATTGTACATTGGTTTGCATTCTACGTACAGTTAGCAGATTTACTTTTATTAATTTGAAATATCATCTAAAATATAGAGAGTTTGCACGCCCCGTCACTCAAATTGAATATTTTAATTTCATCCGTTTTATAAAAAATGTAATCAATTGTATCAGTCCTCCCGAAGTGACAGCGGGAGGAAGAGGGGACATTATTGCCCCTCGCTTTCGCTGACAGCGGAGACATTATTGCTTCTCACTCTGGTTGATAGATTCAGGGAGCTGACAGACGGATACAGGAAGATCCTTTTCAATGCTGCTTCCCGCGAACAGGTATGGTGATTCATCATATGTTTCATTAAAAAAATTCTCCGCGAGGAATCATTCAGACACCTTAAAATAATTGATTAACCATAACCAATTTTATATAATTGTACAAATAATGATAAAGTAATGTAAATTTGCTTTTCATTTATTTTATCGTGAATTACATTTTAAATGTTTATCCAAACGTCAGAACCTTCGTGGAAAAGGGAAATGTTTTATCCCAGTATTGTGAAAACCCATATAAGTTATAAAATCGTTTTAAATTCAAGAAATCGGTGCACGATGTCAGCCGAGCTACAGGTCAGTTATTGTTTTCTTCCAGACTGAAACAGAAGCAATACTAATTAGTGGCGCAACTTATTCTGAAAACATTTTACTGAAACACCTCTCGAGAATACTGAGCATACCTTCGGGTATTGCAAATTACCAGTCCACGTTGGGTTGTCAGAAAGACAAACAAATTAAAAGCTATTTGCACTGTATCACTTAGTAGATCCAGCATCCATGTTATTGCGAATGTTTCGAGATGTTTTATTAATCAGAGCAGTGCGATAAATAGAACAAATTATATTATTACGTATTTTAGTATAATGTGTTAATCATTTGTCACTAATACAGATAAAGAATACTGCTTTCATATTCTTAATAAAAATTAAATTCTCATCAGTGACACCTATGCTGTTTAGGGAAATGAATATCAAATGTCAGACCATAGATGGCGACAGTGAAGTTGTGGCTAATACTCGAAGTGTTTCTACATGGTAACATATATACAATTTCCAAAAATTAGATAGTTGATTAATGGGTAGAATAATGAACGTTCATTGTGTAATGTGATCACTTAAGCCAGCCAAAGACAGGTCGTAAGCCCTGTAATTACCAATACTTCTATATTTTTCCATTTAATATAATATAAATAGCCTCGTCTCAATGAGATATCTATAATTTTTCTAATAAAATTGCCTTTGTAGGTAAAAATTCAGTAATTATGTGTTCTTCAATATACTGAAATATTGCTTATTTTTATGTTTATATATATCGCACACCTAGATCAAAACTAAAACAACTCTAAAAGTCATTTTTCGATGGACAAAAAATATAAATATTTTTCTCCATTTTTTGTTACTAAAGTTATGAAACTAAATAAATGCATAAATGTATCCTAAAATGGCACTATTCGAGAACTGGGGCTAAGTAAGTTGCGTATATGACAGAGTATCTGTATACAATCATAACTCAAAATATAATTAAAATAAATTACAATATTTTGAGTTTGTCCAAATCTTTGTAGGAACTAGAGAAAGAATATCAAATTTTCAAAAAAAAAACCAAAAAAAAAAAGTCTTTAGATGGCGACAGCATAATTGGTAATAAATAAGTAAAAAGTTCCATCTTGATTTAATATATACAACTTCCAAAAATTTGATACATGTGGTAGCGTGGGTAAATAGATGAACTTTACATTGTGTAAAGTGATCACTTAAGCCAGCCGATGACAGGTTGTAAGCCCTGTAATGCCCAAGACTTCCATACTGCTCATATAAAAATAATTGCTTCGTCTCTGTGAGACATCTTAATCTTGATTAAAACAAATATTCCTAAAAGCATTATATGTTCTAATAAACCATTTTTTCTCTGTACATAAATGTACTTTACCATATTTCTATCATATATTCATAGCGACGGAAAACATATAATATATACATGTGTACATGAACATTTGAGCTATGTATGTGTTGTGTGTTCTATTTCCTATGAGTTATCCGGTAACATGTATTTATTTACTATTTAAAAAAAGTATTTGGCATATGTTTTTGGAACGGGCTGTTACACATACCTCTTAATTCACACAGCTACAATTCTTTTTCTAAATGAAATAAATTATATAGTCTATAAAAGTTTGATATTTATTATTTACGATAATATTATAGTATTTTTAAAAAGATTTTTATAACCCTTAACTTATTAAAAAAACAATATATTACAAAATGTTAAGGTTTTACATTATTCATTGACAAAAAGTGGACGATTTAAATATATTTTTTTATAAATTCTGCGTAAGAAAATCCTTCGACAGCCCTGTGAAGTCCAGTCGAAGTGCAAATACCAGAATAAAGGAATAGTAGCAGCCATTATTGGCCTCTGCTCCCTGAAGATGTATAGTCGGCCATTTACGCTGTTATAGGAATGCATTGAATGTCGTCAGTTCGTCTTCTATACAGACGTGGACTTTATTGCTAAGTGATCCACTTCACCGTGTCATCACTTATATTGCCGAACCGCTGTGCAGGGGAATTTTTTTATAAAGTTATTCGGGTTGAGAGCGATTGATAAAGAATTTTATTTGATATGATAGTTACACTTTCTGTACAAGTGAAACCAATATGAAAAACGAATCAAATGTTTATTAGGCGTTTGAAACTTATACTGGAAAAGTGCTCTGCGTAGCACAACAATTCTAACGAATCATACCGTGTTTCAGTGCAATGTAAAACAACGTCGTATAATGTCACTAGTAGACAATAACAATACAACAATAGTACTATGAAAAATCTGATAGATATAGATGTAATGAAAATGTGTGATTATGTGAGTAAGAAAAAAGTTAGTAAATAAAAATTAATTAAATCTACAGTACCTACCTATCTCATCAATGTCCCGTGACTGAAGATCGCAATCTCTACGAATTCCCGCCCTCTTGACTGTGCTCCTTTAATTTTCTCGATATCCTGCAGATCTTAGGGCTGCCAGAGAAGCGTCTGTTGCCTATTCCACTCGGTCGGTCCGACGGGTGAGGGGATCTTCCTCTTCGTTCTTCAAAATGGCTCACCACAACAAACTTCTCCAAGCTATCTTCCCTTCTCACAAGATGCCTAATAAAATGAAGGATTTATCTCAAACGATTAAGAGTCTATCCTTGATCTTCATTTCATACAGAATGGAGATATTCGTGCGTCTCGCCGTCCGTGGTATGAGCAACATGTATCTCCAGCACCACATTTCGAAGATCTACACCTTCGAGATTACACCCTTACGGGTTGTGGTTGTAGAATATTATCGACTCGTGAGAATCTTAATTGTGTGATCGTATTAGGTTTTGTGCATGGTGAGCCTGAAGCCCCTAACTCTCTTCTAGTCTCGTGCGTATTAGTGTATACCGCAGGGTATATGAATGTGCGTGTAAATTTATGCTGTGTTTAGAGCGAGTATTTAAATAAAAGAGAACTAACAAAAATTTGTGTTTTTTGCAGAACGATTTACAATGGCAGATACGACGAGTATAAAGTTAATTGCGCGTATGAAGTCGAAGAATGGAGTGGCTCGCTTAAGATGTTGATGAAATAATGGTTTGAGGAGATGTGGTCGGCTAGCTCTTAAGACTCGTCCGACACGATGTATTGATATCTGCTTATTGGTCAGTTGGTTTCGGCCTTATATATGTAGGTTAGGTTAGGTCAGGTGAGTCCTTACACGGCCATGTCTGTGGGGCGCGTGCAGAACCGCCACAAAGGCATCATTTCATCTTCTCCCTCTTGCCTTCAGGATCCATGATTCCGCACCATATAAAAATATAGAATGCGCCGGAGACTGTACAAACTGTATTAGAAATATCGCGGTCTTTCCATATTATGTCAAGTCTGGTCGTAGAACTTTCCGCTATACCTATTGGTCATTTAATTTGTGGCTCGCAGCTACCGTTGTCACTAATAATTTGAAGGTTTGGAAGGATATCTGTTGGTGAAAGCTGCTTATGTCGATCAATAATCATTAGCTTTGTTTTTTTCTTCTTTATCTCAAGAGCCAGTTTTCTACTTTCTTTTTCAATGCGAAATACACTGAAGAATGTGATCACGAGATACATATTAGATATTCAAATTAACTGATGAGCGCGATATAAATAAGTAAAATCAATAATAAATAACTTACAAAGACAGATAAAATATGTATAAAAATAAAGTCATTACTGAGGCTGATTCCGGAACTTTCCATACCAGTCGAGAGCTTAAACTAATTAAGCTATGATAACCATAATGACCTGTAGGAAATAACAATATTTTAATTTCAATGTTTCTTAAATAAAAGTAATAAATATTTTTTTTCTGTATATCTTTATAAGTGTGTAATCTAAAATGTTTTAATTGTTACGGAAATATATTCTGAAAAATCGGAATTTCACAAATAAAATATGATTTCATTAAAAATTAAATCAACAATTATATACAGCTGGAAAATGCGTATCATTTAAATATCAAAGATATATTGATTTTGTCAGTTGGTAAATATAGATCTTTCACTAATTTTCACGCTTCTTATTTTTCCTCCATTCGAGCTAATCACTGTCTAGAAATTTGGCCGTCTGCATGAATGTATGCCAGTCATAAATATAATAATTTTATATTTGAAAATAAATGCTGTACTCTAGGTATTTTATAATTCTGAAAATCGTAGCATGCTTTCTTAGCACATTGAGGATGACTGAGGAAGGTAGGGAAAGGAAGCCCCTTGGGAATATGGTGATATTCCTTTGAACATAGTCTTGCTAATAGGAACATTAAACATGCCGTACATAACTAATAATGTAGTGAAGCTCTGCTACAACCACAGGAAATGTGTAATGTTTGGAAATGGCCAAATAATATTTAAAATACACAAAATAATATTATACAGTGAGATATTTGTACCCAACTCGTGAGTCATGGTAATATTCTGTGAACAATATTTTGCTTTATATATTTTCTCTCTCAGTTTCCGCATTTAGCAATATATTTAATGAAGTTAATAAAAATAAATGTGGCAGCTAGATAACGACATCTTTCGCTCGCGCGGTAAACCTGGTTTAGTCGCGATACCATCAGAAGCAGCATGTAGCAGCGGATCATAGAGGTCGCTCACCCGCGGCGGCCTGGACCGGTCAGATGGAGAAGGTCGCGGAGTAGGGAGAAGCACTTGCACTGTGACGTCAGGAAAAGGAGCTCATTCTCTCTCGTACTAGTTCGGCGGTACGTGTTGTGAACTCTCTTGTTATATAATAGTATTACTAGTCAATGGCATTGTGACAAATAATTTGTTAATATACCGTATCTAGAATAAAATAAAAACAGAACCGAGTAAAATCTTTATTTACAGTTAACACCCAATATATTCCTCTGAATCCCTTTTGAAAATGGGAGTACTTCTAGTAAAATTTATATTGTAAATTTACCCGAGCCAGAGTTGATCACCGAGCAGACGGCGACCACACATTAATCAAATATAATTCACCAAAGATACATATTTCCATAATGACTTGAAGAAAATAAAGTATTATACACGATTTAAAAAAAACACAATACTCATCTATTGTATTTTAATATTTTGGTTAAAAATGTCACATTATTACACAGAAAAATAATCTTAGTAAAAATCGAAAATATCAATTATATGCATACAAATTAGTAAACAGGTTTTCATGAAAAAGTATTTTATTTAACATTAACTCATTACGAAATAGTGATAATATAGATAATTAAAATATATTATTTTTAAAATTAGAAATTAATTAATTAAAAAACATATTTAGTTACCACCGGGAAACTGGCGTGATTTACTTAAAAAAAGTTTAAAATCGACGTTTAAATATGAAACATTTTAAAAATAAAATAATAAGTGTATATATCATAAAATATATATACATATATATATATTTTTTTAATAGAGATGCGTACACGAAATACGTGTCACATCAATATTCTTACTCTTTTTAAGTTAAGATAAACGCTTGTGCTATGAAAATAGGACTAACTTGATGGCCTCCTGGAACGTTTCTTTGACAGAATCTATTTTTAAAAAATCTATTTTAAAAAAAAAAAAAAATTTTTTTTTTTTAGTACCTAACTCGAATCATTACTTAATACAAATTTACTCGAATAATTTTAAGGAAAAAATTTTAGAATGGGTCTCGTAGTTAAATTTAGTTGGTTGTTTATAATTTTTTGGTTAGTTTTACACGCTTTATTTATCTCCAACGATTCCAAATTATTTAATTTGTGACTAACACCGTTTATATGCAAAATTGACAATCCCAATTTTTTATCAAAATCATGACCATTTTCTATCAAATGATTAGCAAATTCTGAAAACCGAATTTAACTTGAAAAAATTTTTTTTTTTAAAAATAGAGATTTTAAAAATAGATTCTGTCAAAGAAACAATATATGTTTTAGTTAGTTATAACATCCTGAATAAGAAAATGGTATTTTTCGAAACCGGTAGATGTATTTAAACTCAACTTAGTGGTTAATAAAACAAAGATAATAAATAAAAATATAAATATTTATTCGATAAATTTTTTTCAGTATATCTTTCTAATTCATTTATCTACTATTTTGTAATGCAAAATGCATTTTCTTTAAAAATGTTTAAAAAATATGATATTAATTCATTTCAAATTAAATAATTATATTTGAAAAAATATAAATATATTCATTAGAAGGAAGTTCTTGCAAAAACGTACTTGGGTTTCTTTAATTTTCAAGTTAATTTTGTTTTATTTAAAGCATTTGACAAAAAAACGGTAGATATACTAAAGATGTCTATAGCCAACAAAACATGCGAAGTATTTGAATTATTTTGAAAAAGCATTTATAATAAGATGAATTATAATATTTCATTGTTAGTTGAGCAACTCTTTATTTTGTACGGAGTACTCGGTTAGTGTCATCATGGCTACGTGCGTGACTAGTGCTTGCCAAATATACGGAGACTTTTCTTTTGAATGCTTAGAATCACATTGCGTTAAATAAAACGTGCGTGGCGTGGAAGGCTACAAATGATTGGATAAGGTTCCAAATATCCTTGTTTACAACCTTTCAGCGACATTATGAACAGGATTGCTTGTCGGAAGTGGAAATGGGAACTGCGGAAATAGATGAGGACAGGACCAAATGTAGTCGCGAAAAATCTTAAATAACGCCCTTGTTCTTAGTAAGAGAACAAAAAATGGTTATTATTCTTAATAATCTATTCAAAACATGGTGTTACCACTTAGTTTCTGTAGTTATCGTGAACATGTCAAGATATCGTTAGATGAAAAAATATATTGATTAAGGAAAACACATTCGTATTGTGAAGTTGTAATTATTCAGAACATACGTCTGTGATGTTTTAAATTAAAATTAATTAATTTAATTTAAAAAACTAATTTAATGTATTAATTATAAATATATACTTATAAAATCAATTTTGTCTAAAAATATTGTTTTTGCGCTACGGAATAAAATATGGAACTAGGAATAAATTTTTTTTTATATATTTGATATTTTGAAACAAGTTTCCGTCTACAGCTGGTAAACTTAGTTAAGATATTTAATATTAATTTTTATAAAAAGTGGAATAAAACTACGGGAATTTTCGTGTCCACAAAATCATATATATTCCATTTGTAGAATAGTTTCGGAATCTCTCGATCGAAGAAAGTGCATTACAAAATTTTAAGAAAGTTGTATCATAAGATCTTCTACAATGCCTGATGCCTGCCTAATGCCAATTCCACTGGATTCCAAAAGACTGCGCGAGAGAGTTCAGCGATATGCACCCACACTACTCTGCAATAAACATAATTGCCTCTGCACTGCGACAATATTTACTCTGCGAGGCAATTACACCCTTATTAGTACTCTGTAGCAGCCGATTGACTACACATTCCCCGATACTGACTCCCCGATGTATCCTTCCGGTTTGCACGTCCTGTTCTTCCCTACAATCATTGTTCCCACTCGCGTAACAACTATACACTCAAATGAAATGATTGTAACATAACAAGCACTTAGACATGATCATTATGAAATTTGCAAGAGTGTAATAGTTAGACTATAACGAGTTATAAACATTAATAATTATCGTAATAAAGACAGTATTTATGTTGAAAATCTAGTGGGCTTTCTGAGATATACTGATATTAATTGTACGACTTGAGCCCAGCATAAAACCTACACTATGTTATACTACTATATCACTTTCGCAGGGTAAAACATCCATCAAACTAGTCAAATATTCATGAAAATCATAAATGCAGATCAATTATATAACTAATTTTGCAGACATATTTCTTGTTAAATATCTTGATTATTCTAAAATACATATATTAAATAAAGAGATATGTTATATTTTGGATAAATAATAGACAGAGTTGAATATCTGATAAAAACGCTAGTCGTTAACAAATAAAATGGTACTATGTGTTTCGTTATTATTTTTGTAATTTTAAATGATTATAATTGAAAAGTGTATTTAATTAATTTATTAAAAGGATATTTAATACATCAGTGAAATAAAGTAAAAATATGTTAAACCTTGGATTGCTTCGCAATTTCGAATCATCATGATGTACACACTGACTAAAATATCCTTTATTACAATAGCTTTCATAAAACATTTTTTTAAGTTTACAAACAAAGTGACTTTTATTAATAATATCCAACTGACAAAAATATCAAAACTTTTTCTTAAAAACATATACAATAAAAACAACATTTTAAAAATATACTATTTTTAGTAGAACTTTTATAATTAGAGTATACGAGTAAATAAAAAGAAAAACCATGAACATAATATTAAAATATACAAACCTTAATTGCATATTTTATAAATTGATATACCTCATTACTAATTGGAGTTAAAATTTCACGCAACTATGTTCATTCAAAAATAACACTTTCACGCTTTATTCACGAAAAGCGCATCCACACACCACAAAGATAGAGAGAATACAGAAACTCTCACCAACAGATGTCGCCTAGGTAATACCTATATGATCAAAAATTGAAGTGGTGGAGTAATATATTATCCCACGGATAAAATTGTTACCACAACTGCATTTAATTAGCAATATAACTATTTCTCCACTTTAGAAAACACTGTCTGTTTAATTGTCATCTCATTTTTGAATGCTCTACGTTAAATATTTTTAGATGTATTACATACTTGAACTTGCTGTTGACAATCTTATCTATAGGCTTAGGTAATTCATGAGATTGAGATGAAGATGAATAGATCCTAACACTTTTCGAGTTTAGTCACCGTGATATGTTTATTACTTAATAGGAGTTAGCTACGAGAATTGTTTTGGAAAAATGAATATAATAATAATAATAAGTCTTTTGAAATTGAGCTCATATTATTATGTTGGTGGGAAATTCGCGATACGACGGTAAATACAAATTAAAATTTTCGCTACTGATCGAATATTTCAATTCGAAGCGCGCAATTTGTACAATTACAATGAAAAATCGCCTGGAAACTGTAATAATCACTCGGCCAATATTTATGCTTACTTTACATCGTATTAAAACGTTTAGAGATGGGATGTGACATGGGGTTCAATACGTATACCGTATTCTTCTCGGGACCCTGTAGTAAAAACGAGAATCGACAGTTAAGTATGGCGGACTTTTCACAGCTGTTACAAAAGTCATCTGATACATTGATACTTAGAAAGTTGCAGTATACGACAACGAATCATTCAATATCCCTCTATTTTAGTGATGATAGTTCTTCCGATGATGATATCGATGTTGAATATATATTATTACACATAATACGAAAAAATTTCACCACTAAAGTGACAGATATCGAACGCCTGGGCAAAAAAATCCATAGATAATGCATAAAATAAAGCATATTATTTCATGATTATTTGTCGCGTCTATAGACATCTCCATCGGTCGGTCGAACGCGATCATTTTTTAATAAAATTGTGCCTTTAACAATTAGTTGTTACATAATATGTCATCAAAAACAATTCACTCTGATGCTTGCTGCATTGAAACGAAAAGTTATCGTGTATCAAATTGATGTTTTTCATTTTTAAAATAAAGTATTTTCTTTCTAGCTTAGAAAAATAAGAGTGCGTCTTATAATCGGAGGCGTCATACAATCGATGTTATAACTACTATCCACTATCGCATCGGCTGCAAGATAAATCACTGTGTGTACAGAGATGTAATATTATATAAATTATATATCAGTTTGGACTTTTGAATAGTGAAAATAATGACAATGCGGAGGTGAAAGTCAGATTAATTCGAACTTTTGACGATAACCAAAGTATTATAATCAAGTGTACTATTGTGATCTTTACTTTAGTTATCATACATCAGGAAAGATTCATTGTATATCACACAGTGATTGGCAGATTAATGGATCTAAATATAACAGTGATAACTTTGTGGTTTTTATCTTGGGGTCTTGCATTACATAACGAATACGAGACATAGGATAGCTGCCGCCTAAAATTACATTTTCGCTAGATATGGAATAAATATCACAATCATTGAAAAACAACCAATATTTAATCATTATTATTAAAGTAACTACATACTGCAGAAGAAAACTATTAAAAGATTAAAAAAAAATTCGAACTAATTAATGTTGTCAACTCAAGTATGCTATTTATTTTTTCAGTATTCTATTTTCAAAGATAATTATAGCATAATATTGAATAGTTCGTGTTTGAAAATACTATTTGTACCTATTATATTATTGTATTGTATCTATGAGGCTGAAAAGTAGACACCAGCCAAGGGTTAAAAACATTTCTCATTCTAGTTGTTGAAATTTTGAATGAATAGAGTTACGTGTTAGGCTTTAAAACTTGCGTGGATGTTAAGCTGGGTGTGAGGTTGCTATCGTGTTTCATTATTAATAGTGGAATTATTTCCCACCGCCATATCTGAAGTCAATTTCCCCGCAGAGGCGATGTTATCGCGCGGCCGCTACGTTCGAGAAAATTACTTTTAATTCACGGACAAATCGCTGCGAATAAATTTATTCAAAGAAAACTCAACCTGTTACTATGTTATATTATATGTACGAACGTAACCGGGATACAATTTCTTTACATTGTTTTTAAATTGACTTTTTGTTTCCTCGGCTTCAGTTGAAATTCTATTTTTTTGTCTCGAGAACCGTATCCCAAAAAATAAACGTTATCATCCCGAGACCTCGGGAGGTCCCAGCAAACAACTTTACGGTTTATTCTGTAGAGTTTTCCTCGTAATCCTTAATTGATGTTTCATCTGATTTGCATACAAATTTAAAAACTTGCCTGGCTCCCGGCTATTAAGATGCTAGGTTAGGTCGGGCCACTAAACCGGAGACGGAAGCAGCTCGGCTCACTTCACCTCGGGGAGATGTTTTGAAGCGAACCAGACCAGCGCATCGTTTTTTTTCTCGCTGCGAAAACATTACGTTTTCTTTATATTTTGTTTTCTTAATTACTTTGTATTATTATTGTTATAAAACTACATTTTTCTAAGAGCACTTTAACTATATTCATAGTGGTACATACATATACAAGCCGAGTTCTTTTTAATATGACTACTTTAAATAATCATTTTAGTGGTGTATACTAACACTAATAGCGTTTTTGGGTCATTTGAAGATACAGAAAGTGACCCTGACAGTTACGAGTATAATCAGAAGCGACCATATATGGTGTGGTATACAAAGCTTATTGAATGATAGTTGCAGTGGAATGTGAGACATGGTGGTTACTGCTATAAATGTATATATATATTATTCTTGTCATTATGAAAGCATAATGATAAGAATAACAAATATGAGTACCTACACTCATGCACAGAATGCACGTGTTGTGCCGTTTCAGCATCTGTTGTATTTCTTCGCTAAACGATTTTATTAGTGGATTCTTTATTTCCGTGGGTAGCATCCATTGGCCATAAGAAGACACGAATCAATTCATGAAAGATCCCATAAGTTAAATAATTCTGGGTTGTAGCTGACTTTTCAGATTAAATTTTAGTGATTGTTATAATCGCTCGTTTGGTTTTTTGTACTCCAAATTTTAGAGCAAACCTTAAAAAAAAGTATTAATTACATTCTTATACACATCTTATTATTTACCTAGAGCAAATCTTATTACATAAAAAAATTAGATCCTTTAATCTAAATAAACGAATCTAGATTGTGCGAAATTTTATTAATATACGATGATCTACAAACATTACACAAGTCTCATTATAATAACAATTATAATTTTTCGTAATTTATTCTGTAAAATACGGTATAATAATAATTTATAAAGATTTGAGACATTTTTTAATTTCAGCGGTAAAAGTATTATTAAATTTTTCAGAAATTGACACGCGAAGTCCCTTTCCTATGATAATTATTCGAAAGGGCAATTATAATAGTTACTTGTAAAACTTGTTCAGACCTATACAATTAACATCCAGGCAATTTAAATAAATCAGAATTGTAAGTATTATGTAGAAATCGATATAAAAGCGGTGTCTGTTCGGTTTACGGTGAAGCACTTGCCTGGTGTTCAAGATTGCGTTTCGTCTCGGAACACCAGCGAGTTAGCCATTTTATAGTCCAAGCGCTTAGCTTACTTTAAAAAAAATATTTTTATATGCATAAAAAAATACAAACTACATATATATAAACAACATCTATCTGGCAGATATACAGAGATATTGTCATTACCAAATATATATCTGATACCTTGAAATTTGAGAACGAAAGAATATTTAAATTCGGCTTAAAAGGAGATTTTTTCTGAAAAGTGTTCAAGCTATATGTATCTATACACTCATGCCACGATATCTTAAGGTATTTATTTCTTAATTAGATACAACTAATTTGAGCATCGATTCTAGATATTTATTAGATCATGTTATGCAATCTCTAAATATGCAATTTATCAATACTGGAATTTATATGACAACACAAACATTGAATCTAAGGATACTAATAATTTAAGAAATAAATACCTTTTACTGAATAGTTTTTAATTCATTACACCGCATTGTATTGTCTGATTATTTAGAATTTTATTTATATTAAGAGTAGTTAATGACAATAATTTTCTTCAGAAACATATTATAATTATGTTTACGTTATGTGACAAAATAAAAATGTGATGTCAGATGAAATGTGAAGCAAGACATGCGTAAATAACAAGTAACGATATTGAATTATACAAGACGTATGTTAAGCAGTGTGATGTAATATAAGTAATAAAAGCTACTCGGAACCCCCCGCCACCGCTGGCCGAGGATATTAATTCAGTCACCTTTCTGGCCTTTAATAAGCTGCGCAAGATGGGGCTCGTCTGAGCGGCGATATTGAATCGGGGAAGCATTTTTATTTTTTGCTAATCTCAAAGGAATAACTCATAAAGAGATTGGCAAACCCATTCAGCCCCTGAAAAAGTTGGAAATGCAGTGGATTTAGAAGAAGTTTTCAATATCCACAGACCGCGGACAGGAATTGAACAATGCTAATTTTAATATTTTTTCTACGAAACCTTCCGTCCGCGTTTCATACAAACAAGAATATCACCATCGAGGTGATTTGAATATCGCTTAGCGAGGCATCATTTCGGTACTCCGCTTCGGTCGGTTGAAAAGATTTGTAAAAGGGATTTTTTTACATTTTACCATTTTAATTTCAAAAAGCTAAAATGTGTACCGACAAAGAAGAATGTGATCCATTATTATCGAAGTAAACCTAAATTAATATGTATTAAATATTGTTCATTATATTATACACTCCGTCTTGTTGTCCCCCCTCCCCCAGCCCGCCGATCCGCTCCTTTGTGTTGACCTTCCTCAGCCTCCCCGAGATGTGATCTGCCGAGACACCCGTGTGGGTGCTTTTGACGTATTTATTCATCCCGACTGATAGAAGAGCGCGTCAGAGCTGCTCAATCGATTATTTAATATTTGGCTGCATTAATTATATCAATTTATGTTTATTAATTAGACGCACTAATAATACGTTTTATCGTTTTTCTACACCTTTTTAGAGGTTTTGTACGCAACATTAATATTTGCTATTATGATATCAATTTTTCTTAACATTTTGTCACCATCGCACAAAAGCGGACTAACTATTTTAAAATTTAGGCGATAAGTTAAAAAATATTGCAAAACCGTTACATCGAAGTTATGTTTGGAGAAAACGGTAAATAGTAGTATTGTTTCTTTATCGGTTATTATTCGGCGTATTCCAGTTTAGACAAGATCCAGCATTAAGTTTCATTTCCCTGAATTTGACAATCAAAGTGGCGAGGTTCAAAATCAATCATGTCAAGTTATTGAGAGCGTACGTGGATTTTGAACGATTAAACTATTCATCATTTTGACAGTGTAATTCACTCCGGCAACGTCGGGCTCCGGAGAGGGGCCTCGCTGCCTGTTGTTGAAGTGTTTGTTTCTATACACATTTACATCAATTCTTCGGATCGATTCCGATATTTCAAATGAGTCGACTGAGAAAATGAAAGCTGACTTACTTCAACAGCGCGCACGCAGTAAATACGCAGAATGTTGGGCATTCAACGTTCTCTACGATTTACAAAATGATAATTTATATATAGTATATACTTATGTTAAATTTTACGTTTTCACGGGTAGATCACAATGTCAGAGAGAAAGTATCTCGATTATCCCGCGTCTTGTATCGCCATTAGGTCGTAAATTGCCTAATTATACAAAATAAAGATTAGTTTAATATACTTAGCAAAGGACGTGTATCACGATCGTTTTAGAGCGACACTTCACCGATAACTCACCCCCTGAAGATAAGTAATGAGATTTATCCGAAACGTTGAGACAACCGTGGTCCTTCTCAAGACCAATAGACGCGGGATAACCAAGAAAGAGAGAAAGTTTCTTCCTCTCTATATATATATCACGAACTTGGTTATAACGAGCATGAGATGCCGATTAAATTTGTTCATTATAGCCGTTACTCGCTATATCCAGCCAACTATCGCTGCACGTCCCGAACTGTTTCGCGAATTTTTCCAAATGTGCCTTCAAGATTGGCTCGTCAATAAAAAATCCGACACTTCTTAGCGTGCTAAATATAAATATATAAACATTTTAATAATCCTGCATCTACATTATTAGGATCGCATTTTATATATTTTTTATTTCCATGATATTGTTTTCAAATGCAAACATCTTATTTTTCAATAATGTTGAAATAAATGAAGAAGTCAACGAAAAATTTTACACACTTCAACATTTCGCTAAATTTACGAATGATTTCAACTTTCTGGCGAATAGAGAGACACTTTATTTTGTTGGTAGATATGATTGCAAATCAATGGCCACTTTTGAACTGACAAGTCAATATCAAACTATTAATACAACACTGCCGACGCATACAAACATTACTTTGGACAATCTCGTAATAAATTTGAATTCAGAGAAAAACACAAATATATAAAGGGAACGAGATTGTAAAATGGGATTTTCGGATGTCTGTTTTTTATTTGGCACTTTTGTTTGATGCTCCATAATATGTTGTAAGTGTCAACCATGAAGTCTAACGGAGGCGCGAGACTGGGGTCCACCGGTCTCAGCGAGCTGGACATGATCGAAGCTTTGGGTAGTGTCATAACTTACACGACTCAACGGTCGGTGACGGCCAGCGTGTCCGCCACTTCTTTCACTTTAATCGCTTACTCCTTTCGAGAATTGCTTTTTTTCAGTACCAAAAAACGCACAAATATTAACGAGTATTATGCTCGTTATAACAGATCATTTTGTATGAAAACTTGCGTAAACTAAAATATCAATGAGTTTTTGCTCACTGAACTCACGTGAAGTCGCCTATACCCGAGTTCGCTATAACCAAGTCTGACTGTGTATATATATACTGGTTATTGGAATATAAATAATTATGCTATTGATTAGCCAATATCGCGGATGCATCGGCGTGGTAACAAGTTGAATTTCGTTGCCGGAGCATATCTGAACTGAAGGAATATTTTAATGTAAATTATACTTAGATTTTATTTTTTTAATATTATATTTAAACTGCTATATTGAAATGTTAATTAAAAATGTACTACCAAGTACATGTAAAATGTAAATGTACCACAAGAGCGTTGATGGAAATAAAATAATATATAATAAGATGATAATAATAATAAAAATAATAAGACTAGTAAGGATAATAAAATCATTTTTTTACTTCAAACAGCTACGGAATTCTGCCCATATTTTACTTAAAAATAACAGCAGTATATTTCTCGGTAGTGTGAATATCACTTCAACTATCTTGAATTATTCACCATATTATTTATATAAATATAACCATTCACTGTGAGATTGCATACCTAAAAAATTAAGATAAGGTACCTCATTTAATCACGAGGCCTACCATCTGGATCAGGAACCTCCGTGTTCTCCCCGTACCTCTGTACGGTAATTGTACTTTACTAGTGGAACTTCAACCAAACTCTATTAGATTGACTCAGTTTATCCCGGACCGTCCCGAGACCAATCTGGCATCCGTTAATCTATTCTTTGGCATGAGTTTCGGGATACATGTTAATCTTTTAAGTATTTTTTGATAGCATTGATTATTTCTTTGTTATCATTAATATAATATAATAGTATTGTAGCTGAATTTTTCTTTCAAAATGTATCATATTTACATATTTACACACATTTAAATACATTGCCCAACTAGGCAAACCTGTTTTAGGGCAAATTGATAAACTAATATATTTTATAAAACCAAAACTCATGGAAGGCAAAATACAGTAAGATCGAATACATACATAGCATATAATGTGAAAATATTTAAGGAGAAAAAAAATGTATACATACAAAACATAAAAAAGTGAATAAAACAGAGAGAAGAGAAAAAAAAGTAATAATACCAATAATGTAAGGAGATGTAAATATACAAGACCAAAACGCACAAAAGTATTTATACAAATTATTTCATTATATAAATGAGTTTACTCTCTGTATCTGCTCTTCCTAACAACTGATTTGAAATATCCTTTTTAAAAGTCTTAATGTCAGTTAAATTTCTAATTTTATTTTCAATTTGATTATATATTCTGGTACATTATAGAGAAGTATCCGTACCAGATCATTCGCTGAAGGTATTGTTTTCGGCTATTTTAACGTATACTACCATTGGCGATCGGTGACTTTTTGTAGAAGGGATGCTGGATGATAAGTTTATACGTATTATCAAATTCATTTTAATGTCTATATCATATTAGTGATTCAATTATACACTCACACAATTCACTATTTTCGTTTACAGCATTAGAACACGTTGGTGAAGTGTACATGTTATTTTCTGTATTTTTTTAGAATAATAATCGAAGGATATTCAATGTTTCAATAATTCGGCTTCAAATATTCGAGCCCAACTGTCAAAAAAGTGTCAAAAAAATTCCTCAAAACAATCAACTCGTTTCGTAATATGTATGCTATTCTGTGCATTATACTTTAAAGTAGTTTCTTGCACATTGGATGCTATTAACGGATGCGTATACAGTATTCGAAGACTTTGACAGGCAGAACTGAATGCGCATGCGCAAAAATCGAATACTTTCAAACTTTTTGGATACATTATTTTATTTTTATTAATGGATTTTGATAGTATAAATTTAATATAACTAACATAATACATATTTAACATGTGATACTATTTTTGAAAATTCTCAAAATTTTTTAGGTACATAAGTATGTTTAGGTGCAGAAGATAAATAAAAAGAAAAAAGGTGGTAGAAAGGGTGGGGAGGTTGCAACTATTGTTGCGGTAAAGGGAGAGCAAGATGTGTTTATAGGTAGAATGATTGGCTAAAATTGCGATTCTAGTGGTTCATAAAAATATATCTTTAAACGTTGTAAGGCTAATGTTGATAAAGTCAATTTCTGTAAATTTCTCATTATGGTATTTGTACGACCGGTGAGTTAATGAATTTTGTATGTAAGATGTTCCACTTCTAGGAATGTGGAAGAGTGCGGATTGCCGGGTTGATTCTAGATAATATGTGAAAATATATTAATCCTAATTGGCTGGGACAGTCAATATGGTATTGTAGTAGTTTGAAGATAAGTATTTGGTGCTCTTCGATATTCTAGGGTTTTCATATTGTGGAAATTTGGTGTATCTAAATTGGAGTTGAATGATAGATTATATCATTCTATAGGCCTTGAATTAATTTGGTCATTTGGTCAATGTGATTTTTGAAAAGAAGTTTGTTATTGAGGGTTATTCCTAGGTCTTTAACATCGCTCTTATTTTTTAGCTGAGTGCTGTCTATTGAGTAATTAAAATGATGTTGTTAAATTTTTTAGCATTCAGGAGGAGTTTGTTCACCTTTCAATAGACAGCAATGCGGGTGATACCATCTTTTATTAATGGCAGTCATCTAGGGAGCTCACTTTGACAAAGATCTTTATACCATCATGCAGAAGAGATGCGCGCCCAATCTGATTTAAAACCGCCGATGACAATCCCATGGTTTCTCTTACTGATGTAGGGGATAAGCCACCGTGGATTCCTATTATTATCAACTTGTCAATTAATATTTGGTGGTCAACCTTATCAGAAGAATCAATGTTGTTGTGGGTTTACATGAGGCTTAATGGCACTGAAAATTTGGTTATAAACAATTTCTTCAAATAGTTTGATAAATATTGATAGTTTTGATATAAGTCTGTAGTTAGTCACATTATTTTTTACAGATTTACAGATAGGAGTGATGTATGCATTTTTCCACCGGTCCGTAATAATACCTTCATAGAGCGATTTAGTGAATAGTAAGCAGAGCGGAATAACAATACTAAAGCAACACGCTGTACAAATAAGGGAGGAATTTCATCAGGTCTTACGCCTTTATTCAAGTCTAGATTATATGGCTTTGCAGAATGATTACGTTTGCCGTTACGTGTTAAATGTTAGCTAGGCCAAAGTGTTGTATTGATTGCTTTGTGATGTGTGTCTTCTGCAACTGATGGGTCATCACTCATCTTCGCCTCTATAATGGTATCATTGCAGAAAACCAGGTCGAGAATTCTTCCCATACACTTCTCCAAATGTTTAGTCCTAGAAAATTAATTAAGTCACAGAATTCTCCACTAATTGAAGTTGTATATTGGGTTGCAGAAAGATGTGAGATGCCTTCCTGCGAGATATCAGGGAGGTTGAAGTCACCGAGTATGAGACAAATGTCAGAAGGAGCTGAGCTTTGAATAATCATGTTTAATTGATAAAAAAATGTTTGCAAAAGCAGAGTACGAGGATCCTCCGGGTATATAGATACGGCACAAGTACAGGTTACGATGTTTTGAGTCGGATATAATGGGGATATGAACCCATATGTCCTCTGCCCTGGTCCGCCAATGAAGAAGTTCAACGGTATTAAGATCTGAATTTACGGCAAGAATTACGCCACCTCCTAATTTCGACCGGTGCAGGAGTACCTGGAATCGTATATTTCACAATTATTGATATTATCTATTGACCAGGTTTCCATAATTCCCACGCAGTCCCAGTTTATATAACGTTATTTAGAAATGCACCAGTTTTCGTAAGCAAGCCTCGTGCATTTTGAAAGTATATATCTAGCGATGATGGGTGTTCCCGACGAGTAATCAGAATATAAACAATTTACATGTGTGAGGGTGAAGAGACATAAAGGGAGCACTGTGATATGCAATGGGAGTACCCTACAGCGTGTGTAGGAAGTGCCGTAGTTACAGCGTGTACAGGAAGCACTGTAGGCAGCCGACAACGAAGCAAACAACCTGCATTATACAACACAGCATACCGTGGAGATACCGGGGAAACTAAATATTCATTAGCTTCCTGCGAAGTCTAGCGCTAATGAAAATTCTTCATTAGGCCAAATGTTAAGCGCAACGAAAACTTTTTGTCAAATAATCTCAATACTGCTTGGAACCATTAAAAATGATAGAAATATTTACAATTCGTAAATAAGAGTTAAAAGTACATTTTCCCTTTAAAATAATAATACCACACACACGCATGCATATAGTTACGTGCATCAATATAGCACCTGCAGAGGTATTACAGGTTACTCCGCACAATCCCGTTTTAGTAACTCGAATAGTATGTGGTGACGCATGTCTTTCACTATAGATTTTTAAACTTTTTAATCATAATTTATAAAAAATATATTTAAAAGATTTTCCATTTATTTATTGGATTTAGTGCCAGCTAGCCGTTTGGAAGAGCAGTCTATTTGGTCCTAAGTAACTGTGGTTACATCTTAGATTTTGTATTATTGCCACATTGAACCAGGGATTGCAAGCTGTAAATAAATATAGAAATATATTAAATTTAAAAAAGTATGATTTATAAATTTAACCGACACTATTGAATTATAAACATTATAGAATGTAGCAGAATATTTATAAAATATAACTAATAAAGAATATAAATTATCAATACAGTCGCATGTCCCTTAGCCCTTGCTCACCAAAATGATGATCACACGTATGCTCTACTGGGTTAAAGGCTCAACATCAAATATTCCCTAATCAACAATACATATATGAGAGAAAACTTTTTATAAAAGCAGTAAATATTTACTTGAACAAACTCATCAAGAATAGTACACAGTGCTTAAGGAAGCTGTAGTAAGATTACTCTGCACATTATTATATTGAATATTACAATAGGCTATGGCCATATGTCAAGAAATACAGATTCTACCTTACATAGAATGGGTTTGATTGTTACATGAAAAATAGCTATTTAGATATTTAATAATGCATTCCTTACCAGACCTATTTGTGCAGGTCATCTCCGCTTTGTAGCGTACTCCATTGTAGTTGTAGTTTGTACTCCAGGTTTATTTACATATAGGTTTTGAGGTATTTATCTGTTTAATATCCGTGTAACTTCAGCGAGTGAACATTAGCCTCAGAAGACAATAATTCTAGATCCACACCATTTTCCATGACTCAAACAGATCATGTGATAATAACATTTTATTTCCGAAGTAAAATAAAGATTTCACATTAATTATTCTTATTTTTATATCTCTGTTCTCCGAATAGCTAGCCTTTATATATGAACTGAACTTTCATCATCGCTATTCAAGAGAGGGATCATCCCTTACAATACTCCCAAGCTCCAGTTGGCAAAAAATATTATCAATATTATAGCGGTGCCGATGTAAATGCAACACTCCAGACAAATAAGGCTCGACGATTATTATAAAACTTCTTAATAAATTTCTCCGAACAATATTCAGAGCCACGCGTCGCAATTAGTCAGCGATATCTTGAATGAAAATGGACGAGATTTCATTTAACGCATGGTTGGTGCCACTAGGTCCATGTAAGGAAGTAAACTTGTGAAAAATAGTGCTGCGGATGAATTAAACTCAAAAGTTTGAGCCTGAATTTCTTTATAATATTTGTTACATTTAGAAACCACTAATAGAAGCAGTGCTTAGCTTCTGAAACCAAATGCTTGGTTAAGTAGAAAAAACATGTAAAAGAAGAACTATTCACTGAAGGTAATACTATGCAGAGCTCTGCTCGCTATGCAAGAGTGCTTCTGTGGTAGAATACGCTAGTTTAATCATGAAGAGCGAAGGTAATACTATGCAGAGCTCTGCTCGCTATGCAAGGATGCTTCTGTGGTTGAATACACTAGCTTAGTCATGAAAAGCGAATAAAATACCAGGATCCACAGAGAAGGAAGACGCTGTCCAGTAATCCCAAAATGCAAAAGAGGCGCAACAGGTGTTGCACGATGTTATAGCAAATTTGGCTCCTTGGGAAAAATAAACTGATAATCAGCCACATTGATAGTAACCGGTCAAGACACATTTTTAAAGTAGATCATTATGCTCTTGGCAGAACAGTTGTGCTTGCCATGATAATCACAGAACCGCAGTCATTATTCAGTCTGATCTGCAGTATTCCTGACGGATTTCTGAACCCTACTTAATCAGATCCAGTACATATAGTCATCTAGTCGGCTATCAACCGCGCTAACGACTTTTCTTAACTTCGCCTTGTACGATTTCATCTTCAGTAAATCCGAACGTTTTGTAACTTGTTCGAAGTATTTCAGTATGCACATTTGTATTGCTGAAGATGGACATTTATTTATTGTAAAATTGAGCTATTAATTCAATGAGCTATCCATACCGCCAGCACAATATCTTTTTGCGCAAAGTTTCGATGTATTAGACCTGCAAGATTGGAAAGACTAATGGTGGGAATAAGGTTCCGTGGCCTGTATCTAGAATGGTTTTAAGTATTTGACGCAACCCGAAATGGAAGTCTGAAGGAAACTAGGGCAAATGGATATGGCCTACCTTGCTTTGAAGTCCTGGGTTGGGCGTCGACTGCACCTCCGGTTGAAGAGCACGTATATTATGCTGAACCGAGATATCTATGACGGCACTTCCAAAATCTGGAATTCACTTCCTCTGCGCGGTCCAAGCGTTACGCACGGCGTGAGTGTAGGGCGGCAGGAGGAAGCACAAATACTTAATGGTTCGCGATCGAAGCACAATCGGAGAGTGATCCCCGGCGGCAAAATGCAAGGTAATCGCCAGAGCGGGACAGGTATAGATTATTGGATGGACGAAAGAGGACAGGGAATGAGTATTCGACTTGCGCCAATAACTATTATTCTGGCATTTTAGCGAACCTGGTGATGTCTCTGCCTTACCAAATTTTCTTCAGTTTATCCATCGCCGATTAGGTCATGTCATCTTTCTTTTAATTTCGTCTTCACATCCTCTAGTGTTTGAAATTATGAAGCAAGGTATATATATTTTTTCATGACCTCGCAATTGCCTATTAGAATTTTGTCTGGTCTGTTGTTACGCTGTCCGTCAACAATCATTGTTTTAGTTTTTTTTTTATTAATGATGAGATCCATTTCCCACTGATTATTTCTAAGAATGTGAGAAATTCTTCAATGTCGCGAGTAAGGTTACGTCGTTAGCGAATCTTAAGTTTGAGATTCATTTTGCGTTTTTAGATAAACCCTTTTCTTATTTATAGATATGGCATTTTTCGAGAATAATCCTTATTATGTACTCTGAGTATATTGTAACGTTAGGAACTGGATCCCTAGGATTCCTTTTTTAAGGTCCACATTGGAAAAAAATAAAAAATAATGAGAACACTGTCGCACGTGTGCAATCGGGGACCGGTACTGAAGTGCATCTACCGGGTCACGTCGCCCACAATTTAATTTACCTGCGAGCAGTGTTGGCATTCGGCCGAATTCTAGTGGTCGGCTTCTGCCGATCGCCGAGCGATCTAAATTCGTAATTTCTTATATAATAATGGGTAAGTCATAATCGTTTTAGATACCAGTGAACCGATACTCTAATATACTTGTAAAAAATCCTAATTTACATTGTATCCTTTTCTTCTGCCGAAACAATAATTTTCCACTTGGGCCCGGGATGAAAGAACTCGGCCAATGTTGTAAAATATCGTTTGCGGAATAAGATCTAAAAGACGTCCGATCGTCGGAGACGATCATTCGGTTGAAGAATGGATGGATCTATGTCCAAAAATTGCCTCCGTATCATTTCAAATGCATTGACAAGAATGCCAGGATATCGAGCTCGATGCTTGGAGAAAGTGCGCCCCGAGTCCGAGGTCATGTTTTTCTTTATTTTTATATCGAATCATCGACTGATTATTATTGTTATTACCACCACCATGGGAGTGGTCGATTATTACCGCACACATAGAGTTATCAGTCACATAGGACGTGACTTGTATAAATAAAAGGAGAGGTATGATTATATTAAATGAAGTATGATGAGAATTAGATTTTTTTTATAAGAAATTCTCACGGAAAATTAAGGTCAAATACATATCATAACAGGAAAAAAGTAACTAAATATTAAC